>ML685803.1:303154-343982 GCA_007922175.1 Pelusios castaneus
GGTCCCGGCGAGAAGGGACCCATGCCCTAAGTCGACAAAGTCGACTTAGGGCTACCCCACATCTACACTGGCTTAAGTCGACTTAAATAGTTGACTTAAGCCTCAAAGTTGACTTTATAACAAGTGTTATAAAGTCAACTTTGAATTTCCTTAAGTTGATTTAAGCAGCTGCTTAAGTCGACTTAATTTTCAAGTGTAGATGCACCGTAAGAGTTTATAATCCTGTCTAAAGCCATGTCTACATTCAAAATACTGCATCAATCCTCACAGCTCTACGCAGCAGCTGGAAATACTCTTGCGTCGATGCAATAACTCCACCTCTCCACATGGAGTAAGACTGTGTCGACGGGACAGCATTACCAGCCGAGTGAAGACCTGGTGGTAAGTGAGAGTAACTAAGTCGAGAGGAGATATGCAATCTTCCCGTCGACTTAGCCCCGGAGTGTAGACCACGCCTAAATCTCTTCAATGCCTGTGCTGTTGCTGATACACACTATCCTTTTCTTCTTGAGATCATCTCTACCTCGGGTCCTGACTCATTTCCTGGTTCACCTCCTGCCTTACTTGACCACTCTTTCAGTGTTACTTTCATTGGCTCCTTGGTCCTGCTTCTTCTCTCTCTGTTGCGTTCTCAAGGAGTCCGTCCTTCAACTCCCTGGATAACCTTATCTATTCTAAAGTCTCATCTCACATCAAAGATGGCCTGAATTCAGGCTCAAAGCTCTTTCTGCCTCTCTTATACTTCCAATTGAGGTCCTAATGCTATTCAAACTAAAAGGGCCACAAAAATCAACACCCTGACTTTTCTCCTAAGCCTTCTCCCTGTCATGCTCCCCCCTTTTTTTTTTGATAATTCCACAACAGTTAATTGCTAAAGCTGGCAGCCAGCAAATGCCTGAATTAATACAAATGTGAGAACCGTAGCTTTTATTAATTATTATTAAAACCCTCATGACTTGTGGAGTAAAGCTTGTTATTGTCTCACTCTGTCTCCCCCTGCCTGTAAGTATTTAGGAGTTTCATGGGCATTCAGCAGACCTCTCCCGTCTTTTGCCAAAAAGCCTGCCAGATAGCATTCAAAATACCTTCCTCTATTCCCCTTGTGTTACTGAATTTCTCTTCAAGAAGGAATTCTAAACTGGCCCTAAAAGATTGGTCATTATCCCTTCACTCGATGGGTTTAGAAAAGAACTAAAATTAATGTCTAGCATCCTGCCATGGTCACAAAAATGTTGGCATTATTAATAGTATGTGAAATTTTAATATTCATATGGGAAACACCAAACACTAATGTAACCATAAATTTCTTTATCAAATCCAAAGGCTAAACAGTTCAATTATTTTATACATACCTAGAAAGCTTAACTAATTAGCAATTTATTATATCCAAACACTAACAAAATATTTACAAGCATTTGATCCAGATATCTACCAATGGACTAAACCCACGGGTGGCTACGCCTATATTGTTGGCGCTAGCGTGTCAGGCAAGTAACCAGCACAGTAGTCTGAAGAGGTGGCCTTGTTTCTTTTCCGAGTTATAATTTGTCTTGTTACTGTAGCTCTTTACGCAAGCTTTTGAAACCATACATGCTTCGCACTCTGCAAGTAGCACTACTAATTACTCTCAAGGCCTTCTTTTCCTTGCTGACTGGGGCAAATAAAATGCACTAAGAATTTATAAGAAAGTGGGGAGGAAACATCCTAAATACGCTGAAAAAACAAGATACTAGAGGTTCTAGTGTGGATAATGCACTTATTTCACTGCTCTCTGAATAAGTTATCAAAACATAAATGCAACAGAGGAGACAATCTAGTTAACGGCATAGCAAATAGATGTGCAAAGGCTGAACCTGACCCTGGAATGACTTTGGGTAACTGTGCAGCTGGAATACTTATGAGATTTTGTCCACTGTGTAGTGTGCTTTCTTATTTAAAAAAACCAGAGGCTGGTAACAAAGCATAAAGTGTCAGACATGGAATACATAAACCAGTGGCTGTGAGATGAATTTTTTTCATTGCTCTGAGAATACACAAACCTTCTCCAAGTGGTTTATAAGGAAGTGTCGCCCTCAAGCATTGCCCTTTGTATCCACTCAGGTTTTCAATTACTCCGACCAGGTTAGTTCAAAGCACAGACCAGCTCCTCGGTGCAGTGGATATTAATTCTTTCTACCCAGTGGAATTCTCTCCTTTAATCACTCAAGTTCACACCCATTCCAAGTGCACAGAAGAACCCTGGTAATTTTTTACTGCCCCTATGCAGGAGATACCCGAGACCATTCCTTGAAGTTGGATTGTAAAGTTACTGCCTTTCTCTTTCAGACAGCAATCCTGAGCTGGATTGTAATTTAGGCCAGTTGCAGGGCCTTGATAAATTTCTCCTTCAGCTGACCCCTTTCCCCTATTAGTTTCCAGAGTCAGAGGGTTCATCAGGCAAGCTTTCTCTCAGTGCTGTCAACCCTATTGTGAGACATCACATAAGGAAGTATACATATGCTCATTCTCTTCCTTAAAACTCATCCAGTTGGTTGGGTAAGAGGGGAGTCTTGCCACCCTGGATGGATGGAATCAGACCTTTCCAAGGGTAAATGAATCCCTAGGCACCATTAAACTGAAGAAGGCAGACTCCTCCATCACATGGTTCCACTCTGAAAACACCTTAACACAACGCACTAGGGTTCCTCATTTACTGACTCTATGATATAATAGAAAAGAGGCTATTTTAGAAGTATTTTTGTTTTGGTTGAGTTTTTTAAACTCAACCTGGTTTCTGAAATTCAAGTCGGGTTCTTCCTTTCTCATACATCCTCACTTGCAATAAACGTTCTTCAGACCAAGTGACTTCCTCACCAATAATCAGCAAGACCTGGGCAAACTCACGGCCTGCCGTTGGTGTGCAGCCGCATAAATGACTGGAACACGGTAAACTGTTCTGTTGACAACTCACAATAGAGGTGCTTGCCCTGCAGTCTGGGTCGACATTAGAAAACCCCAATTTAATTTGCTACTAAAAAAAGCAGGCCTAACTCAAAAATCCAACAGGTAATAAGGTGATAGCGTGCTGTCACTTTTCCGAGCATAACCATAATTTAGAGTTAGCCGAGGAAACAACTGGAAATCTGTTCACCACGTACGAGGAGTTAGACTTACCGCCGGCCGTTTAACCTGCCTCGGAGGACTTGACTGAGGAGACGGTTTCTTAGATTGCTGTGTTTGTTGCTGCTGCTGTTGCACCGATTGTTGGGTCTCCTTTTGCTGCTGTGTCTGTGACTGCTCTGAGCTCTGAGACTGCTGGGACTGTAGTATTGGAGGCACCTGAGGCGTAGACTGAAGGGACGGTGGCTGTTGCAGCTGGTGTGGCGTATGATGAGGCATCTGCTGCTTCCCTTGTGAATACAGATCCAGGATCTGGTGACAGATATCTAACAAAAAGTCCAAAACGTTACATGTTCCCAGTAAAATGTACCCAATGTTTAAAATCAGTTTGACACCTTTTACAGGAATACCATCAACTTCAAAACAACATTTCTGGTAGAAAACGTTTTATTCGCTATTTCTAGCACTACGATATGTCTAACTGCACTTTTTGCAATTTACTTTGTACATTTCCCACGATTTCGTGTGCAGTCATTTTCATTGTCATCGCTTTATAGTAAGTTTCTCTGTCCATGTGGATCTTTCTGACAGCAACGAAGGAAAGTGAAATATTTTTCAAGACACGAACACCTGATTTAAGGATACGATACTGTCAGAGAGGTCATGGATTCAGTGACCTTCTCCTACCTCAATAAGTTTTTCTGGGGCTGGGCTGGAGCAGCTATCAGCCTTGGGGCTTCCAGAGCAATGACTCCCTGGGGCTGGCGAACAGCTGATGGTTGCCCAAGGGTACTGAACAGCTAACCAGCCCCAGGGGCCCTGAACCACTGCCCATCAGCCCTTCCCCAATGCTGAACAGGTGATTGGTGGCTTGCCCCCCAGGTACCAGAGAACAGCTGATCAGTAGCCAGCCCGCAAAGCCCTTAACAGCTAACACCTGGGCTACTGAAGCAGCGGCTGGTCTGCGGCAGCCCCCGAGGCCTAGAGCAACTGCTGTCAGTTCCTGCCACAGCAGCAGCTGGAGCATCTGCAAGCCTCAATAGCACTATGTCTGCCCCCCTCCTAAAGGGTATTTTTAGTAAAAGTCAGAGACCATTCCTTGCTTCCCTACATTTTTATTGCCGCTGACCTGTCTTGACTTTTACTAAAAATACCTGTGACAGAATCATAGCTTTACTGATTGTAAAACCAAAGCAATCAGCAAGGACATTAAGGGAAAGGTGTAGCAGACAGACTGAAGGAATACAATCTTGAGATCTGGTTTCAGTTTTTAATTCTGCCATCCATTTGTTGTGTAACTGATTCTGGGCAAATCAAAATCTCTCTGGGGCTCAACTTCCTTATTTATAAAATGGAGACAATCCTCCCATCTCATTCTTGCCTATTTAGACTGCAGTAATTTTGGGGGAAGGGACTGTATTTCCATGGGCATATATACAATATATAATCTAGCACAATTTTGATTGGGGCCTTGTGATATTAGTTAGCTAACAATGGGTTGAAACTCTAAAGGTTAAACTTGTTTTTATTCCCATATTATTCCCAAACATTCATAGCCTAGTACTAAGCCTAATTTTCCATAGTCACTTGTAGACTAAACTATCTAGTGGTTTGTGGAAGTTAAGGGTATCAGTTGAGATAGGTTTTAGCAGCTGTTTGGGGAAAAAACTTTAATCACGATGTTTTGTCTTTCTAGTGCCAAGAACAATTATGATTTGGGTCTTGGATTCACAGCCTATATAAACCCTGAAGCATCCCAAACTTTAAACAGGTTCCTTAGGTTAGGATTATTTGATTTCCAGAAGCCATTAGCCTTTGGAATGGGATACAAACAAGGTAGAATAAACACGTAAACTAAATGTACACTCAAAGGAGGAATGCAAAAATGCAGTACCATGAGAAGATTGTAACTCCCACTGAATCTGAAGTGGTAGCATCAGATCAGGCTGGAGACAACTATAAAAGTGTAAAAGGCACGGAAAAATGCTCCATTGCAGGGCTTCTGTTTACCAGCCACTTTTGAGTTTTTCATAGTTGTCCACTAACTGGGGGTTTTCAGGACAGTCTTTGTACATATTGTCATGAGTAATGTATGTTAAATATATTACTCATTGCGATGGCTTATACACTGTAATCTCTTTGTAATGCTCCCTTGTGCACTTCAGCGTAGCACTGTTTCAAACAGCACTATATTAAATCACACAAGGGAATTTTTAGAGGACATCAGAAGAGTCTACACAGATCAATTAAGGTGCAACACAGAAGTGCACTTTAGAAATCACACACCCCACCCAGCTCCATGTAGCCAAGCCCTCAGATACAAACATCCATTTCTGTTTATTGGCTAAACAGAGATTTCATTTTTTGTCAGGCTGTTTTATTGATTAAAACTGAAAATCAGAAGCCCTAATTATAATGTGGAACGCTATATAAACAAAGTTGCAGCAAGCAGTTTGGAATGATGTTTGCTATACAAGGAGAAGCCACTGAACCAATGGAAAGCCCTATTTTAAAAGAGTAACGAGAAATGCAATATTTAAACAGAGGAAGAGCAAGTCCTACATATGCACATAAACCCTTGAATCTGGAAGCTGTAGACAGATCACTTGCTGGGTTTTGAGGACAAATGTGTGTGGAAATCCTCGTTTTCCAGTGCAGGATTTCCAGACCGTGACCGTCATACCGTTCCACTTCATAGGCTGCTACTACCTGTACCACAGCTATATGCAGAATATGATAGTGAACATTTCTAAAGTTCAGAGGCATCTGAATCCAAACTTTTGATCTGGCTGCGACTTTTAAAAATCATTTCGGTTTTTAAGATATTCCATTGAAATTTTTGGGAAGGAGAAAAAATATTATAAATTAAACAATTAGCAAACCAAACATTGATCTCAAAAGAGAATCACAAAATGACAAATATGCCACATACTCAGCCCCTCTGGAAAGCTTAAAGTAAACAGATGGGCTTCTGTAACCTGCCCTGAAGGCAAGGTTGATGTTATCAAGATAAATGGAAGAAAAAATTCCAGACTACATCCAGACACTCTAAACGTGACAGCTTCAGCCAGTCTTCAAATGCTTGGAAAGAGAAGCAGTTTCATGCACTTAAGACCCAAAATACGCATGTAGTTAAGGGAGAAATTTTCCAGACCTCAATTTTAAAAAAGAATGCAAGTATCTAAGGTGTGACAAAAGTATTTCTGGTACCTTCTAGAACATCAACAGGCACATCTTGAACAAACTGCTCCCACCATCTTCTGTACATTGGCTTTGATGTCCACTCCTGGATTTCAAACTTGCACAAACGGCCCGCCAGATACATAACTGCGACAGCTATGATCTCAGGCTCCCACTGCAGTGATAATGTCGTACAGAGACTAGAATATCAAAGAACAGCCATTTTAAGACAACTCAGCACAAATATGTAAATAAAAGACATCTACAATGTTCTGTTAGAACAATGCAGATGACAGTTATATTTTGACATCTCATTTAAGTAATTTTTGATTAACAAAGCCAGGATTCCCTGCCACACAAACTAATATATTTGATAACAGTGCCAAGAGTCAGAATTCCAGTTTGCTTTTTCTACATACAAAGCATCATTTCCCAACAGCAAAAAAACCCAACATGAACACAGGCAAGCTGTTTGTTCTGAGGAATTTATTTAGAAAGTCTGACATACCAGGACAAAGATTTCACAACAGCATGAGGGGATTTCGCTGCACCAGATTCCAGGTTAGGTAATGACACTCTGCTTATCTAAAATATTCCTCCTGTAACACCAGCTGGATATGGTATTTTTCAAGTTCTGTCCTAAACAGTTGTTCAGTGGTAGGTGAAAGGATTCCTACATTAATTCTGTAATGCATTTGGGCATTATTTTTGAAAAAAAAAAGAGCTTAAATATAAACAGCAAACAACAAAACATGGGAATCTTGAAACCAAATACTCCCAAGTGTAAGATCCAGTTCTAAGAGCTATAGAAAGCTGTCACCTCATTAACATGTGTAGTGGTGAAGGCTACATACAGTAAACTTGATTTTACCACCATTTCTCTATTGCTGAGCTTAATAATGAAATGCTCTGCTTAATTTGTAATTTAAGACCGATTGAAAGATCAGAGCCTGCTTTCCTTTTTTAGACAACCACTCTACCCATTGCTAGGTTCTGTAATATAAACTCCGTGAGCGAAAATTCTAGAAACCTGCCATTCAGAGATCTAACCATCTAGTCACAATAAATTTCAGATGAGTTATTCATTAACCAATTCACCATGGGCTCTGCTCTTCTGTATATAGCACAAGGTACTATTTGCAGTAACATTACAAAACTCACTAGTTTTTGGACGACTGAAGTACACAAAGCACTAGTTACCCGTATTGGGTGAGTCATTTAATAGTTTCCAAAATAACAACACAAAGGCTTAAAAAACCATCTAAGGTGGTAAACTTGGCTTAGTATTTGCTTAATATTGCTGCTACATCTTTGGCACTTCATAGAATCATAGGGATGGAAGGGACCTCACGAGGTCATCTAGTCCAACCCCCTGCTAAAAAGCAGGACCACTCCCACTTTGTAAGGTCTATGTTTGTATTGCAGCGAACATAGGAAAACTAACCCTCTTCTTTAAAACCCTTAAATAGATATTGCATAGTATCATTTTTCACCAGGTCCCATAGGATAAGGTCTTACTACCCAGTGGGAACTAAGCCTAGTGCAGGAACTTAATGACTAAGTGAAAATCTTAACCAAAGTAGGTGTAGTTTAAATCCATATTGATGACAGTAAGGGACAAAGCTGCATAAATCTAATAGATTTTCTAAGTGCATTTTGCTGAGTTATTAGTTAGAATATGGTTCCAAGTATAATGGTGTCTCAACACTATTTGAATTTTTCTTAATTTACTGGGGGGTGGGGGGATGAGGGGGAAGAAGGGGCAAAATAAATTCTCAACTGCCATCCTGCATATTCCAGCTGGGATTAGAAAGTTAGGCTGGATTCCTTCCTTCCTGCAATAAAGATGATGCAAGCCAAATGGTGCACATTCATCTATGCCTGCCAGCCACCCTTCTTTAAGTTAGGTCAGCAGCACCACTTGTGTAAACCAGTTATTTCTGCTGGGTGGCAGAGATGTTCAGATTGAGAATTTAGGCCAAAAATGCCAATTTTGTGTACCTAAAAAAAAAATCTAGCTATTCTCTCTCACGTGTGTTAGCTCTACAGTGCTAACAGAAATATATGCTCTTTTTAAGTCAGTGAAGTATGCAGAAAGACTAAATATGCATAGGATCACATCTATTAAGAAGATTTCCCCCCCTAACATATGCCCTTTCATTGTTAAATTCAGCCGAGCTACAGTTGGTTATAATGCAAAAATCAGATATTTTCTTTTTTCCCTCCCAAGTGTTGACAGATATGACAAACACTCCTTATAGCTGAGTTGATATATGGCACTGCACTATAAAAAATATGTTGCTAAATGTTACTAATAAATGCTAAATGTTGCTAATATGTTCCATTTCTGGGACTAACCTCCTCCAAGGCAAGACATTTGGGTCACACTTCTCTTCCTATAAGTATTGAGGGCTCTTAAGCTTGGCTATGCCCTTTCTGACCTCATTCAGACTGTTTGGATTGGAAGGAAGGACTAAACATACTCCCTAGTCTGGGCTTTTCCCCAAAGTTCCCAATCTAAGTCTTATTCTGAAATAAAAGAAATACCTTCAGGTAAAAAACTCTGGTGTGAGGACAAAAGGAACATGGTCAAACCCCTGTGACCCATGAACAAACATGAGCTGTCTTTGGATTTTGCATGAAGAGGTAGAACCAAAATGTGTATAATTGGAAAAGAGGTCAGGGTCCAGAATAAACTAAGTGATGGTAATGAGCTGAAGTCATTACTGTATGCCTGGAAACTTTTTTTTACCTGTCATTTACAAATGTCCATGCCATTTGAACCAGTTTTTGAATTTTGTTTTTATCACCTAAAAAAGGAAACAAAAAAGTTTATTAAAACTAAAATGCTTAGATTTAGTTTTATGAAGTGTTATAAATGGACAGGCTATCTTAGAAAAAAATCATCAGCTTTGGAATATTCTAATCTTTTCAGATGTTCGAGCTGAAACAGATGTGTTATCGCTGCAAGCTTTTTGAGATTCTAACCTCATGTTTTCACATGCTTAAAGTCCCTCAAAACATTTGACTCGTGCACTGAATTTTTGGAGCTTTGGAAAAAAAGTAGGTTTTTTTCCGCCCAAGTAGAAGGCCAGATTTTGGGGGGTGGGAAAGAGGCATATAAAGGAGAAGTGATCAGCTGGTATGCAGATGCATAATTAAATGAGTGAATGGTGAATGAGGATGTGACAAGTTAAAAAGGCATGGTTTGGCAAGGGAACACGCAGCAGCAGCGATACTTTTCACATGGGCTAGTACACCTAGACAAGAAAGCACCAAGTAAGTTTTCATGTCACATGAAGTCAGGAAAAGAAATCCTTAAAGCACCTGGATTCAAATGATTTATACACAATGATATATTAAGAAGTGACGTGATCTCTTTAATGTCTTAAAAACATTGGTATGAGCTCAGGACTGGCAGCCAAGAATACCTAAATCCTACTAGTTCTCACTCTGTGGGCTTGGAAGTCACAACCTCTGTCCCACTTTCCTTCTGGGAAATACGGTTAATACATCTCAGATGTTTGGTAAGTAGATTACTGTTTTTTAAGAAGTACAGCTCATGTGTGCTAATTAAAAGTTTTTAAATATTATTCAGCAACTCTTTATTTACCTTTGAGTTGTTTGGCATACTTGAGAAGAAACTGGTATGGATGTTCCACTTGTAAATCAAACTTTATTGTTTGTAATAAGATTCTTTCCAGGACCATTACTTCCTCCTAGACAATATGATAAGGTAACCACAAAATACATTATTTCCTCTTTTATTAATGAATATCTGATGCTAATTTCAAGAGAGATTATAGAATATCTGCAGGCAAATATGTGTTTATGTTTGCCTACTTCTGTTGCACAAGATCTACCATTAAAAAAAAAATCTCCAACTTTAAAAATATATTCAAGACTTATTTTGCTTTGCCATCTAAAGATTAGACAGTTTACATTTTATGTTCAGTTTTTAGAAGTGATTTTAATATAGCTATGTAAAAGTCCCACTAACAAAGGAAGATGTCTGTCTATATAGGGAAAAAGAGTGTAAATGAATGCACACAAAATGCTAACAAATGTACATGACAAACAAAAGGAAAAATAGAATTCTCTAACCTTTCAATTATAATAATTTGAAACATTACTTTTAGCAATAAGACATTTCAGAAAAAGTGATTTTGATGTTAACAGTTTCCATTTAAATTATTTGCTTTAATACTTAACCTAATTAAAAGAATCAATTCACAGATGCTAATATGACATATCCGCTATTACTTTTAATTACTTCTCTGTTGTAAATTATGATAATCATGACAAATAGACACTATACCTGAGAAGATGAAACTATTACCTATGCCTCCGTAAAGAGATCTGAAACTATTTGCTTCTGATTCTATCCCAATATCTCATTTTCTTAGAGGCATCGAAGTTCACACAGGAAACCAAAATTTGGCTTTTAGAATTTAAAATGTCTTCACTTGTCCCACTGGGTTACAAACTCCATTAAAATTAGCCAATAATATTTTACAATTATGTAGCATGTGTTATCCCAAAGGACCTTAACTCACCTCACAACTTGTTTCTACATGCACCCACTGAAACTGACACCTCTAAGGTGAAAGGGTGGCAGGACATCGGTAGACATCAGGATCAAGTCATCAAAATAATCCCAATTAAAAATGCTGCACAGCGTATTTACGCTGAAAGGGTGGCCAACAAAACCATGGTTTTTAAATTTTCTCTCAAAGACTCCCAAACAAAGTCAACTCCAAGATGCTCAGTTTATCCACTTTGGAAAGATGAAGGGATATAGGCAGTTCCACAGATATTGGAGGCAGAAGTGATCATCTAGTTTGACCACAGAATTTCCCCCAACAACTTCTCCATCAAGCCTAAATATCTCTGTCTGAACTAGTACATATCTTATAAAGATTTGAAATGATGGAGAATCTACCACCTTCCTTGGTAAGTTGTTTCAGTGGTCAATTACCCTCACAAAAAAAACACTATATTTCCATTTGGTTCAATACGTTTAGTTTCAGCTTCCAGTCATGAGATATTATGATGTATTTGTCTGCTACACTATCTTCCCCTTTGCAAATATTTATAAAAGACTGTGATCAAGTCACCTCCTAATCTTCTCTTCAGTTATTCTCTACCACTGATGGTCCTGACCTTTCATAGGCCAAATCATCCTCTATACCTGTTAACATTCTGGGACATCACTGTCCAAAATAAGTTATTGCCAGGACTAATTATTCTTGAAGCCCCAAGTTTCTCTTGAATATTCTTAACCTTTAGGGCAGGAGTTAGCATGGCAACCTTTCAGAAGTGGTGTGCCAAGCCAGAATTTCATTCCTCTCATTTCGCCCTCTCCCAAATGATGTGGGACCAGCCCCTGGGCCAGAAGCCATTCCCAGTCCCAAGAAGAGCCACCTGGCAGCTCCCACCCCAGCCCCCTCCTATGTGACATGGGCCCCAGTGCCCTGGCCAGGAGCCACTCCCTGCACCACCAAAATTATAAACCTTGGTGCCAGTGGCAATGTAAGTGCTGCTTAAAATCACCTCGTGTGTCAAATCAGGCACACATGCCATAGGTTGCCAATCCCTACTTTAAAGTGTTTGCTTCAGTACATGCAGAAACTGAATCCATATTTCCCACCCCAATTTTCCACCCTTACTATCTCAAAAGTCTAAAACAGCTTAAAACTCCGTTGTGTAGTGAGCTGTTCTACACTGTAGATAGCAGATCAAGAGAGACAAAAGAAAAGTGACTAGTGATGTTCTGGGTGCCTCAGTTGCGACATACACATCTAAACACTTTAGAGAGCCCTTCTTTTCCACCTTCTGGAAAATTGAGAATGTGCTTCAAGTTAGGTACCTCAAAAGTGCAGTAGCCAAAATCACTAATCACTTTGAAAAGATCATGGCCTTTGATGGTGCCAGCTGAGTACAAACTATGGGAACTGAAGCTATCACAGCAAATGCAACAGCAAAGCTAACTGCTAAATAAACTAAGAAATTGTACTGCTCAGCAAAATAACACCAACAACAGTATACAGTGAGAGATTTAAAAAATTAAGCTGTCCCTTTTAAAAGGCATTATGGGAGAACATCTAATTAGTAATTTTTCTGAAAATGTTGTTCATACTACAGTTATAAATTAATAACTGGGACAACTATAATTGAAAGAAATTAGTAGCAAAACCTGGTTTTCCAGTTTGCTTATATTGTGCATTTGACAGCACTTTATGTAGTCAATTTCACTGCTTACATTGTATAATAAATCAGTTTCTCTTTTCCTGAAAACACCCTTGTGGTCATCAGGAGAGCTGAAAGATATTTAAGCAAGTTAGGTTTCAGTATCATATAGATAATCCAAAATTTTATTTTCTAGTAATTTTTCTAACTTGAAGAATAAAACTGATAGTGGCTTTTCAAATGAGAATCCAATTTTCCTTCTAGTTGAGAAGAGAAATAAAGCCTGGAAATAAAATATTAGTATTAACACTATTAAAATCCTAAGTTAAATAAAAAATCATATACGATGACTACATTTTACCTTTGGGTCATCACCAAACTGTCCAAACTGTACATCATTTAGTAAGCTACGAGCAGTTTTGATTATATCTTTACATTTTTTGGGAGTTTCTTCAACTTTTCCTGCCAGGAAGAGACAGCAGGCTCCAGTCACCTAACAAAGAAAATTCTGTCAGAAAGACTACATTTACAATGCTGCATCTATCTATCTATGTATATATGTTTTAACTGTTAGTTTCAACTATCCTGTCTATGAGAAGCTGTTTCTCAGAAAACAGTTACTGAAATTGAAAGCTCATGCAATGATTATACACTTAATTTAGCTTTTCCTATTTCAAAGTAAATATAGCGTTTCTGAAGACAGCCCTTAATCAGCACTTTATTTTATTTATAGCAAAACCACCAGAGGTTTTTGCCTTGGCATAGAGAGAATTGCCTCACAAGAGGAGTTAAAAATGTAATTATACATCTAATTTGTGTTTTCTTTGACCAATTAGCCACTTCTGCAAATCAAGTTGTTACACTTTCTTGGAAATAATATTAGCATAATAAAACTGCAATAGCAATTCTCATTTGCACAAGAGCACAGAAGATCTACATTTTAAGCCTTGATAGTCAAGATAAAACATTTAATTTTCATTATGCAGAAAATATGAGAACTATCCAATACTTTGTGTTTAAAGCATGTCTTGTTGCTACATGAAGCAGTAAATCAATCACTCACATGTAATTAAAATACTACATATTATCCTTTTTCTGACATACTGCTGTAACTTGGAAAAGCACAATATTATCAGAAAACTTAAAAAAATATTAAAAGAAACAAGATGTATATACTACAATCTTGGCAAGGTATTACCAATAAACATGAGGCTTCAGTTATAAATGGAAGTAGTTGCCAACACTTAAAATATTCTGTACAAAAAGCAAGCATGGCTTTAAGAGGTCAATGCTGGAAATACTTACATATCTTGGAAACTGTTTGAAGGAATGAAACATATAAAATCGATGAAAATAAATTATTCCAGTTGCCAAAGTGTCATAGTGCCTGTGCTACACAATAAGGATTTAAACAATAAAAATCAAGTTCAAAACATAAGACATGCACAAGAGGAAGCAGAGTCAGGGAAAGCCTGGTTCAACAAATAAGCTGACTGATTCTCTAATATATATACATTTTTAAAGTTTTGAGAGCAAGTGCAATGTTTTCTCAAAAAAATCCCACAAAAAACCCCACAAGGTTCCGAAGATATGTAGAAGAGTGCAAAAGGCATGGCTACACAGCCAAGGTAAATTTACTCTGGTACAGGGGACCCATGACAACACCATCTTCATGAATTAATGAGCCCAATACCTGGCTTGGAAAAATCAGCAATAATGACAGTCCTAGAGAGGAGCCATGGAATTTTGTAGCCGCGTTAGTCTACCATTCAGTGGCACTTTTATAGACTAACCAATTGATTTATCGGATGAGTTTTCATGGGAGAAAAAAATCTTCAAAGCATCTGACTCAGTGGGATTTTTCTCCCACAAAAGCTCATGCAATAAATTGGTTAGTCTTTAAAAGTGCCACAGGACTCCTTGTTTGTTTTTATCGAATTTACAGTTAAAGATACAAACACCAAAACACCTAAGCAAACAGTGGAGGTGTTGAGACCATCATTTCAACACAGACTGGGAGCATGGCCAAAAGTAGGGCTCTATATCTTTTCCCTGTGCCAATGGGGGAATTTTCCATGCCTATTAACATCTGATTGTGAAAGGCTAATATAGCTGAAATGAAGTTCAACTTTAGTGAGGATCAAGACTATTGACGGTAACATTTTTAATGAGGATCTGGAGGAGAAAATGGATTATTGGTACAAAATACAAAAGAGGAAAGTATAAGAAATGACAAGAGAAAGTGGGAGAAGAAAAAGAGGGAATAGTTAGAAGAGAATATACAGAGAGGCAAAGTGAGATAAATGCCTAAACAATTCCTTGAAGTGAAAGATTAAGAGCTTTTCATTTCTAAAAATCACCACATGCCTGACAAGCTCCTTTTCCCCTTTATGTTGCTCCTTCATCAGTTAAAGTAGTTCATTTGTTAAACATTTTCTTCTGTTGAGTCCTAATTTATGTGCAAGTAGAAAAACATTAAACATCAAGGATATTCAATTTACAAATCTTAGCAATGTTTTGGAAATAAGACCACACACTGCACAAGGACCCCTTTTTGGTTTCCCTACTTCATAATGATAAAATTGTACACTGAAAATATCAAAAAAGGATACAGCCCCAGACGCGTTCCTACATCAAATATGAATCTGGCTCCTTCTCGGCGGTATCGTGCCTCAGTTGCTGGATCGAGTCCTTCTAATTGAGATGGCGTATGTGCCAGATCTTTCTTATCCCAGTACCAACATGGTTTTGTGTGGTCCAGGTTTGCTAAATTTACAGAAGGGCTGGAATTTTCCTTATTCTCCTTCATTTATTGAAGTAGAACTGTTCCTGCTTGGTAGGTTTTCAGGTAGCAAGTTCTGACAGCACCTTCAAAATCATAATAAATAATAATAATAAAAATCAAATAAAGCTGCAACATGGTAGCATTTTTCATTTCGACAAATTAAATTTTCATCAAGCATACATTATACATTTTACACAGCAGAATGAAAAGATGACCTGAAAGAAGGGAAACGTGTGTATCTTTTACTTATTAATGATATATAAACAAGGCTTAAAAAGGTTTTTGGAAATATATTTCACCTGTGAGAAATTCAGGTTTAAGTGACACTGGTATCCACTAGTCTGCAGGCAACTAAAGAACTAAGAATGATGTAAATGACACAGTGAAACTTGAGCAAACAAGTTCCAAAGGGGTAGCCTTGTTAGACTATTGCAGAAAAACAACAGAGTCTGTGGCACTTTTAAAGACTAACAGATTTATTTATCGCATGAGCTTTCGTGGGAGAAAATCCCACTTCTCCCACGAAAGCTCATGCGATAAATAAATCTGTTAGCCTTTAAAAGTGCCACAGGACTGTTGTTTTTGAGCAAACAAGTGACTACAAATACCTTTTTATTCTTGGTAACTTGATCTAAGGTGTATGCCATGATGGGTTGGCCACATGTGCAACCTAGGGGTCTAGCTGGATTCCTAAATATCATAGGAGGATCAGGTAACAGCAACCAAGTCAGCTTTTTATCATTCAAGTGCCGACAAGAGGTTGTGACATTTCAGATATGGACTGAGCCACTGTCATTTATACTTTTGTCACCTCAAAGTTAAGACTCTGTATGGGACCATGATTTAAAAAGAATTTTGTGTAGAATATGGTGGCCAACCTGCTACAAGCATATTAATCCAGTACTTCAGTCTCCAATGGATGCCTGTGAAATTAAGACAATGGTGTCATGATTAGAGAGTTAAATTAACCTTTTGCCTCTCTCCCTTCATGGATGCTTTTTCAAGTGATAGATCCTGTGCCTTCGCTGCTCTTGGGATGGAATCCCAAGATTCACCTGTCTTTTGGACCGAGTTTCTAAGTAACAATACCCCTATGTACGAACTGTGATTACTCCACAGGCCCAACTGCATTCAGTCACATTCATGTTTTCCCTTTGGAAGCCGTGACCACTAAGTTGTGCATGGACTCAGAACAGCTTCTCGAAACAATTTATCTAGCCACAGGAACATAGCAATTAGAGAAAAGGCCAACATACATAACAACCTTATTTAAAACTAAATTAGGCTTAGCTTGACCCCCATTTCACAGTCTCAGGGAATTAGTCAACACATCTCCAGCCTGTTTCTGCCTTCCCTGAACTTCAGTGGGTGTCCTTTTAAAAGCAAACCAGCCCCTCTGTTAAGAGTCCACAGCCAGGGCTCCCCTCACCCAACACATCACTGGGTGGAAGAAAACCATCAACGGGAACAATCCAGTCACTGTATCGCACATGTTGGCAGATAGCTAGCTATCTGAAGGCACTGTACTTCTCCTTGGACATTCAAGTAACTCCTTGACACCACTTAGCAAACTCCCACTGGGACAATTCATAAGAATTCAGATTTTCTACGCGTTTCATAATTGGCTTAAGATCCTAAATGATTCAGAAGGTACCTACTTTAAAAACCATTTCTCCCATATAAACAGCAACAGGAGCCCTGCTATATAAATAAAGCCAGGGTATTCTCTGTAAGGAGTCCCCTTCTTTAGAATCAACTTCTCACTCCCCCACATCTAGAATCCCTCCTTAACCTTTTATTTATTCTCCTTCCAATCATGTGGCAAAGATAATCTTTTTTTGCAGAGATTTTACTGCAGGATGGAAACACACAAGGAGGAAGTTGAATTTTTAAGACACTGATTTACTGGTGATGGATGAAGATATCAAATTATAATGTTAAAATTAGAATGTCTTTATGTCAAAAGCGCATATAGAAATAATTCCAGCATTTATATACACTTGCATAATAAGTTATCTAACACACTAACTAGAAAAATTTTCTTTGTGAAAGAGTCTACATCGCGACACCAAATTAGGACCAAGAGAATCCTCTGTTTCATGAAATTTCCCATCAAAACTAAGGCAAATAAAACTTGATACTCTGAACACTTTAACTTGAAGCTTGCAAGGTTTTTTTTTTAAAAAGACTCTCTGTATACATCACAACAAAAAGGCACCACAAGCGCATCCTGACCGTCCTTAGTGCATCACGAGATCACAAAATGAAACTATTCTTGGAAAAGTTCACTCTCTCCTGCCCCGTAACCAGCAATGAATTATTGATTTCATCCAGTGCAGTCTCGGCTGCGCTTTCCCCACCTGTGGCACGAATGACACTGACGGGCGAGGTTACGTTTTCATGGGCCCACTCTCCCGACACCACAATTTAGAGAAGGCCAAAGGGAGAGAGAAACCACGACCGGGAGCCGCTTTTGGCTCGCAGATATCCAACAGCCCCTTCGCAGCTCCGCCTCCCCAACCCGGCTCTCAACCACACCCTGAGCCAGCCCCAGGCCTGCGCCCACCGCCCCGCACCAGCCACCATCGCCATTTCCTGGCCAGGGTCGCAGCCTGCGCTCCCCCCACCCGCTGCCTAACCACAGCATCCGTCTCCTCGCTCGTAGCCCGGCACCCCCCACAAGCCTCATTCGCCCAGCCCCGCCCCGGCACCGCTCTCCGGGATCCTCCGACCGCCAGACACGCACCGATCAAGAGCGCGCAGATCCCACGACACAGCGAGGCCTCTAACGACAGCAGCAACCCCGCTCCCTGCACGGCGCCATCTTGGGAATGCGACCAAGTGACGCTGACGCGTCCGCATCGCGAGGAGCGCTCACGCGCCCACCAACCAATCAGACTCGTGGCCAGACAGCCAACTTCGTCCTCCGTCACACGCTTGCTCAGAAGAGGTTTGCGCGCACCCTATCTTGGCAGTGTTGTTGAAGACCAATCCGGTAGCGGAATCGAGAAGATTGCAGGCCACTCCAACCAATAGGTATCGAGGGTGCGAATTCTCGCCAATCAGGAGTGGCCGCGCCCCTTGTCCCTGTTTCCGCTACCCCAGTGGGTGAGCAACAGGGGCGGTGGCGAGCGGGAAGCCTATGGGATTCGTTGCTTGTAGCTGGGTTGGGGTGGGCGCCTTCTCTGTGGATGCGGCTCAGCCAATGGCGGCAGCGGGCCGGGCTCAGTGGGCGGGCCGGGCCGGGCGTTGGGAGTGTGGGGTTCTGGTAAGCTGCTCGGCCGCTGCCAGCCACTCCCCCTCCCCGCCCCGGGCAGCGGACGGTGTCCGGTGTGCGAGAAACGCGGGGCGCTTCGCGCTGTTTCCAGGAGGAGGGGCCGTCGCCGTCGCGCGGGAGGTAGGGCCGCTCCGTCCCTGTCGCCTTTGGGGCAGGCCCCGCTCACCCGGCCGGGACTGGGGCGCTTCCCCCTCACGCCCCCGCAGGGACCAGGCCTCCCTGGGGACCAACTCTTCCCCTACCCCGCACGCATCCAGCCGCGCCCAGGCCTCGCTCCCCCCTCCCCCGCAGCGCCTCGCTGTCCTTGCTCCACCCCCGTGAGTGTCCCACGCTCAGCTGCCGGCCCGTCTCCCCTAGGCGTGCCCTGATCTACCCCCAGCCCCCTGTCATCTCCCGCGGGGCGCAGCTCTTCCCGCCCGAGCTCCCGCCGCCCCATCTCCTCCGCTGGGAGCATCCCGCGTCCTCCTGCACAGATCCCTGAAAACCTGCCTCCCACCAAGGCTGCGGTCCTCTCTCTCCACCTTCTTCTCCTCCTCTGTCTCGCCCGAGCTCGCAGCAGCTCCCCCTTTTCGTTCTCCCACTCACTCACCCCCGGTTTCCTCCTTGGGGTGCTGCAAGCTCAGATCCCTCTGGCCACTCCCCCACCATCCCACCTCCCTCCTCTCCCATGGGCAGCCCCACCCTTCCCTGTCCCCTATTCAGCTTTTTCTCATAGCACTCCTTTCCCTGACCGAGATGGGAGGTGTGTGACAGCACTTCATCACATGTGCAGCAGCTCTTCCACTTGCTGCTTGTCCATTTGCCACTGCCCCTGTCATGCTGGGGGGAGGAAGGAAGGATGAGGGAAGAGACAGAGATGCTACATCCTCAGTCCAACTTCTACTCATTGGCCTTCATCTGCGGGTGTGGGGTGTTTTGCTTTAATCCTCATTTGTATGTTCCCCAAATATGAAATTTTCTTCACTTTCATGAATCCTAGAGGCAGGTAAATCCACTTCCTTTCATTCATCTTCCTTCCCTTGTGCCTTCCTCCAATGACAAGGGTGCAGAGTGAAATGAAACAAATTTCTTAAGTTGACTTCTCCATGATGCCCCTACCTTCTTGCCCTCCATAACTTTCCCACACTTCCACTTCTCTGTATCCAGCTCTGTAATGTTTCTGCTATCATGTAAGAATCCAGACAAGTGGTTCTCAAATTTTCTGTGTGGGTGACCACTTTCACACAGCACACCTCTGAGTGCAACCCCATGGGCTTCTGAATGTCTCCTCTTTGCCCTGGCCGCCAGGGGCTCTGCATTCCTCCTACACCCATGAGGGGAACTGACCTGCATGCAGAGAGCAGCTGCTATTTGTGCTGCTGCCCCTTAAACTTTGCTCCTTCATACATTACTAGATAAGGGGAGGAGCAACTGCAGGTTTCCCTGCATCCAGATCACTTTCCCCAACTGGGGTGTTTTCCTCCCTGGCTTCTAGGTGCTAAGGGCAAAATACTGGGTGCCATGGAGTCCTAATACCCAGGATTTGTCAAGCCCTGGCATAAGGGGAAGGTAGAGAGCAGCAGCTCCTGATGCTTGCCTCACAGCAGAGCCCACGTGGGGAAAGTGACCCGGATGCAGGGAGCACTGGTGTTGATCCTTGCTCCCCACCATCACAGTGGCCTGGGGGGCCTGGAGGAACTTCGGGGGTGGAGGGTGAACAGTATCTGTATGTCACTGCTTTTCCTCCACACCACCCGACCATGTTCTTCCATTGGGAGGAAGCAGGGTGGCCCAGAGTGCTGTGCCTGGCCAAGGTTGGGGCCCACAGTGCTGTATCTGGCAGAGTTTGGGGGCTGGGTCTGCTCACTGCTCATGACCACAGTTTCAGAACTAATGATCTAGACTCCTGCTTCATAGCCAGGTGGGCAAGAGGAGGCTCAGATTCACTGATCAATTTAACATTGGTTTGTACCATTTTAAGCACTGTTGTTTTTCTCTCTTCCCATCCACTTTGTGGCTTTTTATTTACTTTTATTTTTTTCATTTTTTGTAAAAGGATTAAGCCCTGAAAGATTTAAGCAAAGTGTTTTTTAAATGGACTGGTCTGTTAAATGGACTGCTCATCAAGCTTGTCTGTCGCAACCTCCCCAAATTAATAGTACCGAAGCTGCTGCTGAAACTGATGTGGTGGTGAAGCTGTTCCTTCAACTTCCTTTTCTATTCAATGAGGATTGGGTTAGACTAAAGCACCCCTTCAACAGCAAGAACAAAAAAACCCCACAACCAACATCAAAGATGAATTCATACTGCTGTTATCTCTTCCACAGTAAAATGGCAGGCTCTGCTATCCCTAAATGTGCCATTTTATGTGTGAAATAAACACGTCTTCCCTTTTCTCCTCCCAAGTATGTGATGTTTAGTCCGTGTTTCAGATTGATGGCTAAACTTGAGTTTCAGTAGTTGGTGAAGAAGGAAGGGGAAAGGGCTTTTTTCCCTTTTTAATATAACCTAATGCTGTATTTTCAGAAGAGCAGTCATTTTATGTGTAAATAGCAAAATACTTAAATTTGATTGCATTCTGCATACACTGAATGTCTTTTACTCTCATTTGTTTTTGTGTACACCATAGTATAAAGAAGCTATTCTAGTTGTCTGGATGAATGTGATGTTTCAGCTGTGATATCTATGTCTGGCTCCTAATTTAAACTAGCCAGCCACTCAGTAAACTACAGATGCTCAGAGGATATGTCTTCAGGGGCAAAAAGGGTGTGTTTTATCAATCGTGTTAGCTCAGTCAGGTTAATTTAACATGACACAACTTCAGACATGCTAGTCTGCATTTTAACAGGGCTTTTCAATTGTGTTAATTGGATTGAGCTAACACAATTGAAAAATGTATGCTTTTGCCTATCAAAGCAGGGCCTGAAATAGTTTTAGCATTGAGCCAAAATGCAAGCACGTAGTAAAATCAAAGTACTGGCATATTCAAGTAAAGGTGGACTGGGCTGCAGAGTGGATGCAGATCTGGATTTTCTACAGTTATCTTTAATTACAAGTATTGTATTTAATGTAACGATAATGAAATAAATGTAAAATCACTGTCCATATATAGGAAGTGCATGCATTTTTATCAGCAGCATTGTTCACTATTTGTGTAATGCAAGCATCAATTATTAGAATTACGGAGCTTTCTCTACCAATTCATGTTGTGGATTGGACTTGTATATTTAAAGCATTTTATAAATCCATTAAACAAACATTAAGCTTTACACACATGTTTAACTAGACTTGTCCCACTATTATTAAAAACTGTGTCAATGCAATGTATGCACACCAGGGGCCAAATTAAGGTTGCATAGGCAAAGTACATTTTTGGAATCATGTAGTATAATTGTGTCTTATACATTCGTAAATGTTTAAATTATTTTATCAAAATGTGTTTTTAACTCTAGTTGAGGTTTGAGTTAGGGTTATATATGTGAGTGTGTTTGGGTGAATGAGATATATTTATATTGTGCATAGTTGTATTTTTGGAAGTGAAAGGGAATTTGTTGTGGATAATAAGATGTAATTAGAATAAGGGCATGTGACATCTATATACCAAAACATTGTAATGACTGACAGTTGGAGACAACATGATCGAGTGGATTTGTGCCTTCCCATGGGAGTCAGAGGCCTGGGTTCTGTAGCCAGCTATGCCAGTGACCTGCTGCATGAGCTTGGATGAATCACTTAATCTCCTTTTACAATGGAGAAACGGAGGCAGAGAGAGGATAACAATACCTATCCTCGTTTATAAAAGATTAAAGTATGGAGGCTTGGCCAGGCCATGCTAGCTGTGAAGAGAGGCAGAGGCAAACCAAAATACAAGAGATAACTTTAAATTTTTAGAACTTTATAAGGGAACATTCCAAAATTGTACAGGAGCATAAATACTATATGGAACATTACCAAAGACTATTGATGATAATGAACTGTAGGTTACCAACTCATTAACCTTTTTTAGCTTGTACAAGCTGTATAGTACTAAATGCATTGTTATTAACAAGAACAAAAGATATTACAATATTCTGTGTTGCTTCAAAGAAGAATCAACTTTTTTTTCCTTGGCTATAAGTCCAGTTGTACTTTTGCTGTTCTTTGCTTCTTTTCAGCTTGAAGTGCTCCTTATATTCAGTGTACTTTTCACAGAGCTTATCCACAAGCAGGGTTTCTTCACCCAGTGGGCCCGACTTTGTCCGTTAGATAGCTTTGAATTTCTTCAGTAGATGTTCATTGTCACTTTCTGTTCATACACTGTTGATACTTTTTTGAGCTTCTCGTTTTCTGTTTCCAGGATCTATCTGTATCAAACACAGCTTTTTTAATCAATTGCCTTTTTCACCAGTTATATTTCCTTTGTTTTTTTCTTTGATACTTGCTCTCTGGCCAGTTTGTAGATTTTTACTTCTCTCTACTTCCCTTCTCTAACAGTATCTGCTCACATACCTGGTCTTTTTTTTTTTTTTTTCCACTTGTCCTGACCCAAAATTTCTCCTAGTCTTTCTTCCTGCCTGCCTCTCTCTTCACAGCTCTTCACTACTTTTATTCTCCTGTTCTTCTATTTTGTCACCTCACCCCTTACCCAAGCTCTAGCTCAGCATCTCAATTTGATGTGTTCTCTAACAGCTTTTGCCAGTTGCCCCTTTGGCCAGATTCTGAGTCCCCTCCTCCCCAGCTCAAACTGCCCTTCTCATGGGCTCTTTCTTTCTCCAGGGTAGCATTCTTTGTCCTGCTTCACTGCAACTGCAGCACGTATTAGTACCAGGGTTCGGTTTACTACAAAAGCAATACAGAAGAGCTAAGTTGTTATTTACGAAGTAGTGGTTTATATGTATTTTTATATGATTCAGTTGACAAGAAATGCACTTGAGAAACTAACTCTTAGCTAATGTTTTTTAGTGGGCATCCTTAGACGGTGCCAGAGCAGGAAGTGGGATATGAAGAGACAAAAGCAGTATAACTGGGTGGTGATGTTCAATGTCTTTTATTGGCTTTTTCACTAGCTTAGGTGAACAATTGTCTAAGTAGAGAACTTCAGTGGAATGCCGGGGAAGATATTGGCCATGAAGAGACAAGGCTTGAGAAGTCCATGTGCTTGTTTGTGACTGACAGAGTAATATATTTCGTCTCATGAGTGGAAAAGAGCTAAAAACACGACCTCTCTCCCCCCCAAGAAGAACTCAAACATCAGTTTAGGAAAAAAAAAAAATACTTTCCCCAATATTAACTTAATCTAGTGTTGTTTCCCTGAATGGCACCTGAGGATAGCAACTTGTAGAAAATCCCTGTATTATGAGGAAGGAGTTGTATTGCTTTGGACATAGCTGGTTCTCCCTACTCTCCTATATTTTCAGAGTCTCCTGGCTTAGTGTATGGTAAACTTCTCAAGCCTTGATCAGGAGGTGCTGGAATTGCCAGTATTTCTATCCCTTCAATAGATATAGTTAGACCTCATTAATCTTACAGTGTCAAACTTTTTTATTAGAAGTAGTATTTTCTACTTTTTGAGGACAGACTTAGGGATATTTTTTTGCATGGCAAGACAGTATTATCAAAGCAGCATTCTGCTTGATTACAGTTAGTCTTTGCTGAGAACTACTAATCAAACCTTTTGAGGCCATAATTGTATTGGAAAAGAATTAGTTGCTCAAGTTGGTGAAACCAAGGAGGAAAATTGTGAATTGTCCTTTGTTAGCAAGTGTTGAATTTGGGTCTGAATACACACATAGGTCCCCTGTCTGTGTGGCTGATGTATTACCTTTTTGATTCTAGTCACTTCATTTGATGTTGATTTCTGAAGTCTGGTTACTTCTAAGTATTTTACCAATATGAAGCCTTAACCTATTTGAAAAGGGAAATGTAATGACCTTCAAAGACTATATAAGGCTGACTTTCCTCTGCACTTTTAAGGAAGTGAATGTAATAGCATGAAAAGCACTAGTCTGATGACCCTTGAGACTAAAGTTGTCTTATTCTCAGAGCAGGTACAGTGAAGACAGTAGTAGTGCACCCGTCCTTGTGTTTCTCTGACATCCTCAACCCTATACAAGTGATGGTAAACCCTGGCGTTATGTGATATAGCTTCTGAGAGACACACAGTGGTTCTGAATCTCTCCTTTACTTATAGAGACACTTCAGTTTTCTAGACCTGGTTTCCAGGTACTTAAGGAAAAGAAAATCTGTTAAACTTTAAAGAGTAGAATGTCTAATAGTTTTATTTCTATTACATCAAAAAGCTATATTAAATAAACACTTAGTGGCAAAATGAAGTGTTCAAAAGTTAAAAGATTTCCAAATCAAGGTTGCCCATGCAACCTTAATTACCTCCCTGCATTCAATTCCAGATTTTGAAGGGGATTTGCTCTAATGGTGATAGATCCTTCTGCCTCTGTAATCACAACATATCTTCATTCCCATCTTCTTTTTTTTCCACTACCTGCTTTCCAGATCTTGCCGCTTTCCCCTGTGCAGCTTCCAGTGCATGCCTGCATCTATCCCCACTCTTCCTCTGCTCTAATCCAATCCACACACTGATTCCTGTCCCCCTCCCCTGCTTATATCAATCAGCCTTTCTTCTAGGGGGTAACCATGTTGGTCTAAACAAAGAAGGAGTCTAGTGGCACTTAAAGACTGAACTAGACTGACATGGCTATCCCTTTGGAATTTATTTTGCTGAACTAGACTGACACGGCTACCTCTTTGGAATGTGTTAGTCTAGTTCAGCGAAACAAACAAGGAGTCCTGTGGCATTTTTAAAAACTAACATATTTATTTATTGCATAAGCTTCCACCCATGAAAGCTCATGTGATAAATAAATGTGTGTGTTAGTCTTTAAAAGTGCCGCAGGACTCCTTGTTTATTCTTTCTTCTGCTTCTCATTGCCTGGACACCGTAGAAGGGGCATTGAGAGTAGAAAAGAGGCAGTCTTACTACTCAATTCCAGTGCCTTGCTTCACAGCGGGATCTGGAAGCCAGGTAAATAAGTTGCAGGGAAGATCCTACTCAGCCTTTATAGCCTTTCACTGGAGCATGCTCAGGACACACAATCTTGGGAGAATTTAGCTGTCAAATCCTAACAGTTCTCTGCTTATCATGTGCAAATTGAGACTCATAACTTGGGCAAATTAACATTGCAAAAGAGACATCCCTGCCACCAGCCTCAATGCCAAATTTCAAGTCCTTGCTCCAAAACTTGGAGGTGCTTGTTCTCTGTGAAATGATTAAATTTTTTTAAAACTCCTCTTCCTCCATTTTTTTGTTCATGGAAATAGCTAAATAATTTCAGCTGAAACCTTATAGAAAAATTTAGCCTGAGAGACTTGTGACAGGAAACTTCAGCCCCAAGGGTTAAAATTTGGCAGAGCTATAAACAACTTTCTTGTAATGGTGCTGTGAAGCTTTAACCATAAGTGTCACTGTCTGCACTGGTTATAATAGTTTTCTGATGTTATTCTGACATTCTGATTAACTTTAATCTGAAAGTAATTAATCAGCTGGTCTCGGCAAATTCATTCTGTAACACTGCTCGGTTTTATCTCCTATGTTATTGGCATCATTTTCAGGTTCTCTTGACTGGAAAGTCTATTGGGCTAAAAAGTTTTGGTGGAATTTAGAAGAATGCAATTCATAGTTTGAGACAAAACTTGGGCATTCTAAAAAGTATTTGCAATTGGATTTTACTCTACTACTTTTTGCATCAGTTTAAAAAGTAATGACAGAAAAAAGGGGTATGAGAGAGATTATTTTGGTATAGGCAAAGAATATATATTTTTTGCTTCATAAATTGATTTCTGAATTATAATATTCTAGTTCAGAATGGCATACCAAAAAGCAGAATAAAAGTGTTTTTAAAAACATTTTAAAAATTATTTTATTTATATTTCTGTTAGAAGGGGGAATTCTGAGGTCAAAGCAATATTTACACTTAACTATTCTGTGTTAATCTTTCAGTGTAAGATTCTGGTCTTAGTCTTCCTTATGAGGCAGTATACTTTTTATTTTATACAGTAGTCTAGTGCAGTTCCCAACAGAGGTAAATCAATATGTACCTTTATCCCTTTGTTAGTAGACATACCGGTATCTTCTATTTTTCTTTTGATGATTTTAAAAGTTCTTTAATTCGTGCTTGATAACAAAGCTCGTAAATCTCTTTTCTGTCCAGATTGCAATCCCAGAGACTAGGGCAAATGTAACATCAATATGTCCAATTTTGATTCTGTTGGCTAAGCAGTCAAACATAGGGTTTTAATTCAGGAAATACCACTTTCCAGAGTTGAGGTAAAGGAGTTAATTTCGTAAAATGTTAGAATTTGCTTTTTTTATATATAGCTCAATGTTAAAAATATGAAAAAAAATTGTGTTTACATCATCCTCATTTAAAACAATGATATAAATAAATGGCATATAATGTAACAATTAGATTAGCAGCTTTAAGGAAATATTGGAGTATATGGGCAAGCCATTTATTAAGTTACTTTGAGTGGTGCTTGGATTATGGAGTAATATGAAAAATTGAGTTCTCTAGGGCCGCTGCAGATTAGGCATGTTGATTTCTAGTGTTAAGGAAAGGGTTTAGTTACTTTTCAGAAACTCTGGCTGCCACCTATTAGATAGGAATTAAGGTTGGCCTTGGATGAGTTAACTACCTTGGAGTAGTTTCAGGGCATATTTGACTGAAAAAGGCCATAAGTGAAGGGTCCGTTTTTCATTTTAAGTAAATGAGAGAGGCACACTTTACTCCCTTATATCCATTTAATAATTCCAGTCTGATTTATCCACCTCACAGAATCTTTTTAGGATTTTTTAATATTTGTGTATTGTCATATAGAGAAAAATTCTGCATAAGTTTTAGAGAAAAGTCTTTTTTGTGGGGCATTCACAATATTAAGTAAAAATTTCTTTTTATGAAAACCTGAAAGTATTTAGTCTGTTTTAGCATGCAGGTGATCCAGCACTTTATAAATACCTAAATAGGTATATGTTACACAACTTTGCATGACAGCTTTCAGTCCTGTTTTAAACTAAACTTTGAAAACAACTAGATATGTTTTATAACTGAGAATACTGAAGCATAGTGTGTCACTCTACTTCTTAACCCCTTAAATACCAATGTACAAACAGTGCTACCCCCCTAGACCATTATAATGTTTCTAATGAGAGCAATTCATGGCCATTAAGTCATCTGAGGACATCCCAGTTAGGATGGTGGAATTATTGTCCTAATAAGCTGTAGTCCTTGCCATTAAGTGTATTTAGCCTTATATCTGTTCCTTGGAGGCATCTCAGTTAACTGAAGTATGCAGTGTGGCACAGTTTTGAATATTTTATTGGTTATAACACAAGACAAAAAGGAGAACTCTAAAAATCCCTGCAGCGTTGGAGAAAACTTCTCTTACTCTGCAGTCAAGCTCTAATGTTATCTGAAGTAGGAGCCAGTGAGGGGTGTACAGATCTGGAGCTGTGAAAGAGGAAAAAGTAAATGAAAAATATTAGTGTGCTGAGCTCTCTTTCCTTTTCTTTTGAGACTGTACAAAAGATTAACTTGTTATGCATGTTTATTTTTAGGTCACCTTTTAAAAAAATAATACATAGGGGAATTGATGGCTTAGGAACCTCTTCATGGATATAGGGCATTTCCACATAGAGGTTGGTCAACAGTTGTTGGGTAGTTTGTGTGAAACAAGTGTGAGTCTTTCAGTTCAGTTTCCAATGAACTGGCCCCACTACTACAGTGGGCACAATTGCCTTTCATGTTTGGCAACCTTGGAAAGAAACCAATAGCTACATCAGAATAATGGAGATTGAACTAGTTCTTGCTCTGTGCAGTATCATGGAAACTTATATTGCTGTTACAGTTACACTAGTAAAGGTTAAGACCTATAATTTAACAATGTTGCAACTTCACTGTGCTGGTTTCCTTCAAGGCAGTAGTATAGGGAGGATTCATATGTTTTTAGTATTATCATCTGATTCTACTCTGAACAGAGGAAGATGACATGGTAAAAAATGCAAGTCCTTTCTACACCAGAACTGTCATTAGTGTTAATGCTGCTGGAGTAAGGCATTGGTGAATTTGGGGTTTTAAATTTCCAGTCACAGAAACAGCTGTGCTCTCTCTGCTACACATAGTTTTGTCTTCACACAGAGGAGGATTTCAGTTTCCAGGGCTATCAATTTGGCATCTTTCATAATTGCTGAATTCATATATGGAAGCAAAAATAGCATGAGTTTACAGTGATTTTTATATTTGATTTATTTTATATATTATATATAAATTCATTATATTTATTATATATATTTTATGTTAGCACTTGAGCTTTTGGTAACAAATGTTACCTAGTAGATAACTTCTTAATTATACATACACTTGGTTGACACATAAACCCAAGTTTTTTTTACAGTGAGTTGATGACTCCTCTTTTGAACCGCAGTTTATGCAGCTGGTCTGATAATTTTATGCTTGTGCAAGGAATATGGTCTCCAGCTGAATGTTTTTGTGTGGGTTTAAATGGTCCACAAGGGACACTGACTTTTGGCAGTCACCATTCCCCTCATCTTCTAAGATTAACTAAAAAGTTTTGATTTTTTTTAAAGGGGTTTTTGATACTCTGTGAATTGGACAGAAATATTTGCAGTTAGATCAGATGAAACCTGTTTCCCATTCTTCCAGCACAAGGCATACAAGCAATGTGTTCACAAATTCTCCAAATGTATTTTACAGCTGGATTCATTGAAACTCAAGGAAATAATGTTATTTTGTTGCGCCTCAGTCAGCAGCCCAGCTATAAAATTGGGTAAAAACAGGACCTTTTTGAAAAAACAGATGCTGTATCTGACTTGAGGTTTTCTGGCTAACTTACCAAAACAAAAATGTTATCTGAAAGTTTTATTTTTGATTCATTGTCGTGAAAGCACAACACAATTTTAAAATTTCAAATTAAAAAAATTAACAAATGCATAGGCCAAATGGTAAAAATCATTCACCCCTGCTACAAATTATCTTGCAGCATATTTCTGAAGTAGCAACCTGAAATGTGCCATGCAGGCTGCTTATCATTGAATAAGTGGAGTTATCATTGAGTCTGCTCAAAACCTCTTACTATGGAAAGGGAAAGAAACTGATATTTTGGGAAGCATTTACAATTGTGAGCATAGCTTTTCTAAGTTTTTGCACAGCCTATTCCTTCTACCAATAAAAACAGCAGAGGAAAATGATTTCTTCACTTGGGCCATAGTATACTGTAAGAATAACAGTTGCTAGTGCATTAAAATAGTTCATAGCACAAACCTACATGATTTAGCCACTGTCATAAATGTTATCAAGCACATTAATATTGTTCCTAACATTATCCAATTGACCTTGAGATTAATACAGCGCGTGCTGGGGAAAGCAACTGTTAATTTTTCATTTAATTTTTAGACTGGCATTATAGAATTGTGTTAGTTTTTATATTAGTGCTTGTCTTGTTTTTCACAGTAGTGATGTTTGGTATGAAGTGAGTTTGGGGGTCTGCTGTTGTACAGCTATATGACACAATTATTCTTAAACTTTAAATTTAATCTGTAAATCAGATTTTTATTAACATATTCATACATGTGGGAACCCAGTTGATTTTTCTGTTGTCCTCTGTTTAAAAGAAAGCATTTTTAAGTGAGCATTACCTGTTACAGGAACTATATTCTCCTGGTGTTTATGAGCTGGCCATTGCAACGCAGAGCAAAACTGCAAAACATTGACTTATATGGCGTCGTCATAATACGTTTAGTCCTCAAAATGTGTACCAAAGAGAAGAATCTTCATTCCTTTAATCATGGCAAATCATAAAGAGACATAGCCTCCTTTCAGATGGGAGCACCACCAAGCCAGGTGTTTGAGGTAAACTGAATTGCCAGCCAGAAAATATCCATCATTGGTGGTTGTATTGCATCACCAAACCTTTTGGAGACCCACGTGATTGCTGGGCATAAAGTAGTGTTACTTGCTAAGCACGTTTTGGAATTTGTTAGTCTTCCATCCCAATAACGTGCCCACATTAAGAAAGCTACCAAAACTAAGCCAGGATTGATGGAGGTGGTTGCCATCAGCTTCAGATACGCTTATTTCTAATTTCTGCCAGTTGATACGGAGCAGCCGACAAAGATGGAAAAAAAGGTCAATTCAAGCTTACTCAGAACCCATGTTTCACTTTGTACAAACAGCGCTGGTATATTTGTTGTTCAACACATTCTCATCTTTCTGGCAAGCTTGAAGTCATGTTGTGTCCACATGTTTAGCGCCCTCCAGCAATGTTGATGCTCCCTAAGTATTTGACTGTGGCCCCCTGTTTGTTGTCCTGGCCAAACAACAAGATACTGACCTTGTTATAACCTGGATCTAGATGCTGCTTGATGGTAATGGCCAGTGGCTTAGGTCTGGCTATTTCACCAGATAAATCTAAGCCTTGAGGTTTCTTTCCAAACCAGATCTACAATCAACTGCAGCCATTGGTGTTAATATTCAGTATGAGGTATTAATGTTTTGGCCATTTTAGGGATCTGCGTTGCAATAGAACTATTTTTGTACAGTACATTTTTCTTTTTTAAAATAGTGATTAGATTAAAGTGAAATTGTGAAAGATGCTATGGTTTAACCATTTTGTTTAATGCTTGTAATCCATAAATAAATGATTAACTTTATGGTTGGCTTGGAGTCTGAGAGACCGATGTCACCTTGTAAAAAGAGATAAAAAAGATCGTTGAGTTTGTCTTACTCACTGAAGACTTTGGAGAGAGAGATTTGTTTTTTGAACCCAAACCCCTGTGTCTGTATCCAGTATGACCCAATCTCACCTGCTTTAATCTCATCTCATCATTGAATTGAGTTAATTATACTCAGCTTTTTAAAGACTTTTATTTTAAGGGTGGAGTTGTATTTTTCAATCAGAAATGCATTCTGTTGTTCCACAGTTAAAATGCACAGGGCCACTTTACATTTCTCAGCACTAGGGAATATGCAAATCCCTTCTACCTGGCTATAGTTTTGAAACTTCCCTTGGTGCTACTCAAGCAAACAGTCAAACGTCTAAAGGGCTGTAGGTGTACCTTCACTGAACAGTCGTACCACAGATCGAAGATGCAGGGTTAGTGCTTGAATTGGGAAATGGCATAGGTTGCAACCAAGTGCATTGCTGACAACTGTAGGTTTACAATGTAGGAGCAAGTTAAACTATGATGCAAGCAATACGTCTTACCTAGTCATACAAGGTGCACTTGTTTGTCATTAATCTTTTTGCAGAAGTAACGATTATTAACATAACTACTTAAAGTGACGGGGTGTTCACATGTGGCTTCCAAGTGACGCTACATGGGTGGCACTTGTAAGTAAAAAGTAGTGCTCATTTGAGATGTATAAATTCATTTCTGCTTAAAAATCATCATTCTTTCCTCCCCTACTCCAATTTATTTTGACACTTGCCTGATTTCGGGACCCATGTTAGTCACAAACCGTTAAACATATTTATTTTTTTCCCACATGCATAAGGTGTAATAAATTTGAAATATTGAACAGCAAAAGTGCTTAAAGCCACTATAATTCTCTCCATTCTCCCACACAGGTATTGTAGAACCTTGTCAGTTTCTGTAGCAACCTTAATTCATTCCTTTGTGCCCTTACCTACTCTCCATCAGCATGTTCCAGTTATTGAACACTGTACAAAAGTTAGTTTATCCTGAAGTATTGTCTTGAAATGTCTGTATTTTAGAGCTTGACCATGGAAACTTAGCACCATATTTCTATAGGACTCTAACACAAAAAAGTTCTACAAAACAGTATACTGGTCAACTGCGGGGTTGCTTAAATATTCTGATTTTAGGCAGTCCTTTTTAAAAATGAAATTGCTACAAACTAAATGCCTTTTAGGGGAAATATTTTGTAGAAGTGTTTCATGTTCATTTTTTCAAAAACAGTTAAAAGTGAGGGGGAACATTTTATAACCCATTAAAGGAATATTCTTTATGTGTAGCTAAGACAGATATGTAAATGACACACCAAAACGTCTCTCTGCCAGCAGTGTTAGAGGGAGAAACCCATTGCTGCCGCTCTTTGTGCATGCTTCTTTTTGCCAAGCGAGCTGATACACTATATTTGGAAATTTGGCTGTGGCATGTAATCAAGCTTATTTATTGTTGTCAGTGAATTCTTTTTTTTTTTTTTTTTTCTGGACCTTTTCAGTGGTTCTTCACAGATTTATCATTTGGCTAGAAAGATGACATTAAAAAAACACACAGAGATTAGATAATAGCTATCGGTGATAGTTCAAATCTTACTTTTTTGGTCTGTTTTCATGCAGCTAAATACATTTTTATGTTTCTGCTACATCTGTCATGCATATCCTGCTAAGGAAATGTCTTTTAGCCACCTTTTTGGGGAACAGGTTCTCTTTATTTAATTCTTCTATGAAAATGTTTTGTTTTTTATTCATCTTTAGTGCACATTCTCTTGTAATTCAGATTTTGTTTTAAATTAGAAACGTTCCATTGAAGGATCAGTTTCCTGATTTACATGTGTCCAAGGTAATAGTACAAAAGTGGCCCTTGTACTACTCAAGGTGTTAGGACAAATACAGTTGATTGATTTTTTTTCCAGTTCCTTAATCTCTCCTATCAACTGTGAAATCTGATTTTTTTACTCTTATTTATTATAAAAGTAATTCCACAAATCAGCTAGCCCAGTGGTGGGCAAACTTATTAGTCAACTGAGCCAAATATCAACAAAACAGCGATTGAAATTTCTTTTGAGAGCCAAATTTTTTAAACTTAAAATATATAGGAAGGTACATTGTTATTAACTTAATAAGGGTATTCCTAACCATCTCAACATACCTTTCTCAATTCTCGACACTACATCTTCTTTCACTCCACAACGTTTCCTAAAATTAACTTAATAAACTTTACTTAAAGTTTTAAGTCTTAGTTAAACTATAGGTACGTTGAATAAAACTTGATAACATACTTAATAACGATATTATTTATTGATAAACTTAAATTCCTTACAATTTACCTTACAATATACAGAAAATTAAATCATGACAATGACTGACAAACACTAATGTGAACAATGGCCTTGCATCTCCTTGGAAAGTTTGAGAAAGTCAGGTTTGTTGTTTTTAATTTTAGGCACGATTCCAGGTTCTCATCAATAAGACGACTTCTCAATTTACTCTTGATAAGGTTCATGCTTGAAAATGATTGTTCACATAAATATGTAGACCCGAATAAGGAAAGAACAGCAAACGCTAGTTTTTTCAGTTGATTATATGAGTCAGGAATACTATTCCAGGTGTTAAAAATCAACATATCTTCCTTCTCCAGGTCTTTCAAAGCAGACCACTTGTGCTGTGAACTAAGTTCACATTTGTTTTTCTCCAATATTTCTATATCAGCACAAAGACGTTCAAATTTCGAGCTCCACAGTTCTTTGTTTTTTAAATCCAGCAATTGCACTTCAAAGTTGCCAATGTCAATATTAAAGGGAGAAAAATGTAATTCTGTTACAGTAGCATCAAGAGGTCTTTTAACAAAGGCTAACGTCGCTTTGCTGTTTCTGAATTCCTGAAACCTGTTGAGAAAAGCTTCCCTCATATTTAAAAGTGTTGTTTTGAAATAGCAAATGTCAATACCAGAATTATTTTCTTGGCGATGGATGTTTCAACAGGCTTGGAAAGTGAATCAAAGTTTCTCTTTCAAAATCTTGAGCAAAAACAGATAATTTGTTTTCGAATGAAATAACTTCTTCTAACATAGAAAAAATTGTGTTTCCTTTCCCCTGTAGTTTATGATTAAGCTGATTTAGATGGGATGTAACGTCTACCATGAAATACAATTTTTGGATCCACTGATCGTTCGTTAGTTCTGGATAATGAACACCCTTCTCAAGGAAAAATGCTTTAATTTCTGTTAATAAGGAAGCAAAACGTTTCAAAACGTTTCCTCTTGATAACCAATGTACCTTGTTATGCAGCAGAAGATCTGCGTACTCACTCTCCATTTCAACTAAAAATTCTTTTAATTGGCGATGATTAAGAGCTTTAGCTATAATGGAGTTGATAATCTTAATCACCAATTCCTTAACTTTGCAAATTTCTTCTGGAAATGTCTGCGCACAAAGCGCTTCTTGATGTATGATGCAATGGTAAGTAAGTATCTCGTGATTAATTTTTTCTTTCATAATAACAACAAAACCATTTCTTACGCCGGTCATACTTTTTGCCCCGTCTGTTGAAATTGAGACAATTTTATCGAGTGGAATATGATGTTTTTCAATGCACTTAATTACAGCATTTGCTATATCCCCTCCACGTGTTTGACCTTTGAGTGGCAATAATCCTAAAAGTTCTTCTTTAGGACCTGTAGTTGAAATAAATCTTACAAAAAGTGAAACTTGCGCTGTATCATTTATGTCACAAGACTCGTCAACTGCTATTGATAAAGCTGAAACCAATTTAAGATCTTCAACTTGCTGGTTGCTTATATTGGAAGACATTTTGACTGTTCTATCTTTCACTGTTTTAGCAGACAATGGCAACTCTTTAATTTTTTTTAGAATATCTTCTTTGTTCTTAAAATCCCTAAATAACTCTTCCGATGCATTTATAAAACAACGTTTTATGTATTCGCCATCTGCATATGGTTTTCCTCTCTTTGCAATCTCTTGACTAACCACAAAACTTGCAAAATTAACATTGTTGGAAGATTGCATCCAGTGATTAAATACAGAACTTGATTTTTCTTGACTCTTCTGAAGTTCCTCAACTGCTTTCTTCCTTGCATCACCGACAGGATATTTATTACTAAATGACACGTGTTTAGTTGTAAAGTGTCTCTCCAAATTTGATTTCTTGTTATGCGCCAATTTTTCCTTACAAATAAGACAGGTCGGAAGGCCATTTAAGTTTTGAATAAACGCGAAAGTCTCGGTCCATTCAACTTTAAATTCACAGTTTTCGTCTTCCGTTTTTCGTTGCTTTTTCTTTGTAGCCATGTCAAACAGGGCACCTATAAAAACGTTTCATTTTAAAATAAAGCCACCAACACCAAATAATGAAAACTCTGTCTACAATTGATTGAACAAAAGTACCTGTAGATCCTACAGTGTAGGTCAGGATTTGCAGCTTCACAGCAGATTCAGAAGATTCACCCGTGCGGGATTTGCAGACTGTCACTGGCTCACTCGTGCATGAAACGAGCGAGCCTCCCCTGCACTGCGTATCCCGCCCCCCGCCTGCGCCGCGTCTCCTGTAGCATTTTGCCCCCTCTTCCACTACAGAAAAATAGTCTGGAGCTGCAAAACATAACACAGCTTATAAACTTTTAAAAGTTTTAATCTTTTTTTAATTTTACCTGTTACAACAGAATACAACAAACAGAAGTGCAGTGTGCATGTGTAGGCCTACTTTGAAATAAATTAAACACTGAACTATGCAGGCCTTTTTGAGTCCTTCCCGTATTTGTGTAAAAGACAAAGAGAAAAAGAAAAAAAAGAAAGGAAGGCAGGGAAGGGAAAGGAAAGGAAGGCAGGGAAGGGAAAGGAAAGGAAGGCAAAGAAGGGAAAGGAAGAAGAGAAAGGAGGGAAGAGAAGGGAAAGGAAGGCAGGGAAGAGAAAGGAAGGCAGGGAAGAGAAAGGAAGAGAAGGGAAAGGAGGGAAGAGAAGGGAAAGGAAGGCAGGGGAGAGAAAGGAAAGGAAGGCCTCTAACCCAGCCACTCTCCTTGTCCCCCCACTCTCCTTGTCCCCCCCACCCCTCTCCAGGCCTCTAACCCAGCCACTCCTTGTCCCCCCCACCCCTCTCCAGGCCTCCCTCCAGCCTCTTCCCAGCCCCCTTACCTGGCCGGAGGCTCGGAGCTGCAGGGACAGCCGGCAGAGCTGCTTCTCGGCCAGGCCGCTCCCACCCTGAGCACGCTCTGTCTGAGCATGCTCAGAGCGGGAGATTTGAATCTCCCCAGCCTGGCCGCAGCAGGAGTCTGCGCTTAGAGGGAACAAGGCCGAAGGGAGCCACAACAGGGGGGCTGAAGAGCCGCATGCGGCTTTTGCCCACCACTGAGCTAGCCTTATTTTCTACTTCCTGATTAAGGACTGTGTTGTCTCTTATGTCGCTTTCTTCATCATGATATTATTGTTGCAGTCCTTCATTTGCAGGTAACACATGTGACAGGAAGGAAGTATTGCTTAAATCCATAGTTCAGTCCACATATGTAAGTGGATTATATTTGTCTTCCTTTACTAATTAAAATAGTCTCGGTTTGCTTTATGGAACAATATTTTCTTATTTAAATGAGGCCATTGCGGTTCTCTTCCAAGAAATGCTAGCTATAATGGGGTTGGGTTTGGAGAAGGCTTCTCCACACAAATGTGTGTGATGGCAACTTAATAGAAATTCACATTTTTTTTAAATAGCACATCTAGTCATCTTTTCTCCCCTCCATTAGATGTAATAATGTTTAATACATTTGAACTGATTCCTGAATATTTTTTAGTGGGAGGAGAAGAGGCAGGTTGGAAGAGGATAGTAATGGTTTTCTGAATTCTGTACTGGATAAAAATATTATGATTAAAATGGAGAGTTTCATAAAAGGAAATGTCTTGTTACCACAATATCTCAAGATATCACAGTCCACCGCTTGCTGTTTTATTTTGTGAAGTTGGTTTGCTAATTTAATTTTGCAGGAAAGATCTTGTTTCCAAACACACCTTCTGATGACAAGAAACCAGAGTCTGGACATACATAACAAATACATTTTCAAAGAAGAAAATGAAAATGTGGCTAGTATATATATCATGTCCATATATTGGTAACAATCTGCTATAAAAAATGTAATCATTCATATGGAAACGCACTTGGTCAGGATTGTAAAATCACTTAAACATCGCTCTCAGAATTTTTGTTGATTCCAGTGATAGGTTTGTGGTGTGATGCCTCAACATGCACTCTGAGACAAGGGTGCTGTGTCAGTCTTGGCTTAGAACTTTTGTTCTTTTTTTATAGTTTAGGACTCAGTTTGAATTTACAAAAACTTGCTTTAAAACAAAAATCTGTTCCCCTCTGAAACTGATAGTTTTGCTTTACTTGTACCTGTTTAATTTGCTGCTTGTTTATTTGTCATACTGAAGAAGCTGAAGTCCATAATATGCTTGGTAATAAGTTCTTTCCTAAGCCATCCTTTTTAGTAGTGCTTTAAATGCAAATAGGTTTTTATTACGGACCATATTCCATACTAATAGAGCTTCACAATATATTAATGTACTCTGAGAGGTAAAGTTATCCTATGAATAAGCTGTATATGATGCTACTTTCATGTCTTCTTACATGAAAAAACCGTGACTGGCTACATATATATCTGATCCTTATAACATGCATATGCAGTTCTCTGCTGCAGACTCGTAACAAAACCTAGAGCCAACTATGTGACTGTTCCAAGCTGCTTTTCCTCTAGTTATAACTTCAAAGGCAATTTAAGGTTCTTGTAAAGCTTTTAGCCTTAATGTGCAGGACATATATAATAGCTGCTTTTCACCATCTCTTTTTTTAATTAGATTTGTTCAAACTTGCTTTAACTAAAAAAACTTCAAAATAATTTCACTTGTGGTCAGAAATCCTTTTCCTATGCATGACATCATCCATCTGCATCTTTTAAAATATAAAATACATTATCATAACTGAAAATTTAGAATAATTAGTGACAAAGAATACAGGATACTAATTCTATAATTTGATATCTTTGTCGTGGGGTTAGCCCCCCCCCCATGGGGGAAAGTGAAGGAGGGAGGGGGCGTAAGAGAAATGGGCATCTCTGCAACGTTAATTGGTTCTCAGGGCTCTTCCCAGGCAGAGGCAGCTTTTGGCTATTGGGGGCCCTAGGCAAAAGCCCATCGTGGGGCCCCCATAGGCCCACAAGGGACCCCTATAGGCCCATGTGGGCCCTGCTCCCCACCCCCCTCGCTGCCCTGACTCCCCCCCTCAAGCCCCCCGCTCTCCCTCACATGGCCCTGGCCCCCTGAGCCAGGTCCTCCTCCTGCTTTCGACTGATATGGACGTGTCTTTTGAGGTAGGCGAAGCAGGCAATGGGGCCCCTTACTGCTCAGGCCCTAGGCGTCCGCCTGCTTCGCCTACCTCAAAAGCCGCCTCTGTTCCCGGGTTACTATAGCCTCAGTGCTACTCCACCAACAGGCCCTAGTGTCAGGACAGTGTGGCCTAGTTATCGGCCCTGGGGTCAGGGCAGCACAGCCTAGCGGCCAGAGTCAGTCATCGGTGCTGGGGTCAGGGTAGCACAGCCTAGTGGCCAGAGTCGGTTATTGGTGCTGGGGTCAGGGCAGCACAGCCTAGTGGCCAGTCAGTTGCAGGGGTGTGTTCACTAAGAGAGGCAGTGCCCAGGTAGGTGGACTCAGGCCTTTCTGCTCCACTGAGCCTCAGCCCAGGGCTCTACAGTGCCACGTGTATGGCACCAAGTCAGCAGGGATCCAGACGGAAACATGTTGGCTTTGGTTCCACACCATACACTGTTCCACCACTAGGACCCCCTGGACGACTACTTACCTAGACACAATAGAGGTTCTCCCAAAGGGCTCCAGGCTGTCCACTCTCCGCTCTTGCAGCAGCTGCCATCAGCACCTCCTGGGGGTCCTGGGGTCTGTTGGCAGCAGTGAACTCCTGGGTGTCTGTCTCCAGGCGATCTGTGAGGAGTATCCGCTCCTCGACGACGCCTGTGGGGTTGCTCCCGCTCTCAAGCAAGGGCTGATGTGGCTCCTGGCTTGGCACCCCCAACATGCATCCTTCCTCCACACTGGTCAGCCCTGAATGAGCTGAGCTGCTCCCTTTTATACTGGCACGGCAGTCGGAGCATGCCCAGCAAGGCTTTTAATAAGGTGTTCCAGTTGGAAATTGATTGCAAAGAAGCTATGAGGGCTCAGCATAGAAGCAGCACGGGAGGAAGATGGTGTGACTCAGACATATTCTGTGCCCACCTGTGTCCAGTGGTTGAATAGCTCCTAGGGGCTGGTGTAACAGAGATCTGAGTTAAAGATGTCCTACCCTCTCCTCGAGAGACCAAACCAGACTTTGCTAGTGACATGATTTCTGCACTGACAGTTCCAGTCTGTTACCTTCCTTTCTGAAGACTTCTTATGGTCTGTCCTTGGATTCTCTCACACTTCCTTAAGAAAGGTCACCTTTAAGATCACTTGTGAATTCGTTAGTTATGAGTTATGAATTGCCATATTTAGGTCAGTTAATTTCAGGTGAAGAAGGAAAGAGTTGGAGCTTGGAAGGGGTTATCAAAGAACCTTCCTTACAAGAAAAATAAACAAGAAGGCTTGTGGCACTTTTAAAGACTAACAAATTTATCTTAAGGAGTTTGGCTTGTTTAACCTAACAAAAACTGAAGGGGGAGATATGTCTGCTCTGTAAATGCATCAGTGGGATAAAAGCCAGTGTTAAAGGCCAATGTTGACACAAGAAAAAATGATATAAACTGTCCATCAAGAAGTTTAGGCTTGAAAATAGATTTTCTAACTATTGGAGGAGTGAAGTTGTGGAACAGCCTTCCGAGGGCAGCAGTGGATGCAAAAATCCTAACTCGTTTCAATACTGAGCTTGATTATATTTTTGGCGGGAATGGTATGAGGTTGCGTACAATGGCATATAGCTCATCCATGACTCTTATTAGCAAATATCTCCACAGGCTAGAAATGATACACTAAATGAGGAGGGTACTTTCTTACTACAGAGAATTCTTTCTCAGGTCTCTGGCTTCTGGGTATTACCCACATGCTTAAGGTCTAACTGATGCCCATATTTTAGGTTCAGAAGGAATTTTCGCCCAGGTTAGATTGTCAGAGACCTTGCAGGTTTTTCACCTTCATTTGCAATGTGGGGCATGGGTCATTTCCTCCAACTTGGAGTCTTTTCATCAGGATTTGTGAACTTCAGCACCCAAGGTTATCCTGTTGCAGTTGTGGGTACAGACCACAGAACTTCAATGAGCAACAAGTCAGACTAGATGCTCATAATTGTCCCTTTTGGTCTTAAAAAGTCCGAATCTGGGGTTTGGCAGCATTCTAAAAGGGCAAGAATTTTTATGTAATTTATTTTTTTGCCATAGCATGACATCAAAAAATATTTTTTCTTGCAGACGCATAGAAGAGATTTGAACGTCTTTGGGCTAAAATTCCAAAGGGGTAGCCGTGTTAGTCTATTGTAGAAAGACAACAGAGTCCTGTGGCACTTTTAAAGACTAACAGATTTATTTA
>ML685803.1:344382-433867 GCA_007922175.1 Pelusios castaneus
CTCCCCCCCCCCAAGAGTCTGCTACAATGCCATGAGCAATGAGCATTACGGCACTTTAATACATATATAAGAAGCAGATAACATGTATTTGATACCAGAATATTGAAGGTTATTGTACATAAATTTAAAAGTAATGACTACGGAATATGTCATCAACTGGAATGTATTAGTTTTATAGAATCATAGGGTTGGAAGGGACCTCATGAAGTCATCTAGTCCAACCCCCTGCTAGAAGCAGGACCATTCCCACTAATTCATCCCAGCCAGGGCATTGTCTAACCGGACCTTAAAAATCTCCAAAGATGGAGATTTCACCACCTCCCTAGGTAACCCATTCCAATGCTTCACCACCCTCCTAGTGAGAAAGTTTTTCCTAATATCCAACCTCGACCTCCCCACTTGCAACTTGAAACCATTGCTCCTTGTTCTGTCCTATGTTACTCTTGAGAACAGCCTAGCTCCTCCTCTTCGGAGCAACCCTTCAAGTAGTTGAAGGTTGCTATCATCTCTCCCTTCAGTCTTCTCTTCTGTAGACTAAATAAGCCTAGTTCCTTCAGTCTTTCCTCATACATCATGTGCCTCAGTCCCCTAATCATTTTCATTGCCCTCCGCTGGACTCTTTCTAATTTGTCCACATCCTTTCTGTAGTGGGGAGCCCAAAACAGTATTCCAGATGCGGCCTCACCAGTGCTGAATAGAGGGGAATAATCACATCCCTCGATCTGCTGGCAACGCTCCTACTAATGTAGCACAATATGCCATTGGCCTTTTTGGCAACAAGAGCACACTGTTGGCTCATATCCAGCTACTCGTCCACCATAACCCCCAGGTCCTTTTCTACAGTGCTTAGCTGATCGGTCCCCAGCCTGTAGCAGTACATGGGATTTTTCCATCCTAAGTGCAGGACTTCTCACTTGCCCTTGTTGAACCTCATGAGATTTCCTTTGGCCCAATGCTCCAATTTGTCTAGGTCTCCCTGAATCCTGTCCCTGCCCTCCAGCATGTCTACTATTCCCCCCAGCTTGGTGTCATCCACGAACTTGCTAAGCGTGCAATCTATCCCATCATCCAGATCATTAATGAAGATGTTGAACAGAACCAACCCCTGGGGCACTCCATTCATTACTGGTTGCCAACTAGACATCGCGCCATTGATTCCTACCTGCTGAGCCAATGATCTAGCCTGTTTTCTATCCACCTTACAGTCCACTCATGCAACCCATACTTCCTTAACTTGCCAACGAGAATGCTGGGGAAACCGTATCAAAACCCTTGCTAAAGTTGAGATTTATCATGTCGACGGCTTTTCCCGCATTCACAAATCCAGTCATCGCATCATAGAAGGCAATTTTGACTTCAGTCAGGATGGGTAATCATCTTCTTGGCTGCTATTACATGGATTTTAGTAATAATTCCAGCTATCTCAAAGCAAAACTTGATTTCTGATGTATACAAATATTAAAGGATGAAATTATCATTTGATATGTTGTGTGATGAAATAGCCTTTCTGGAACAAGTGTATTCATATTTAAAATACTTTACAGACAGACCTGTCTGTCTATGATAGTCCATTTCCTCTTGAAAATCATCTTAAAAATGAGAAGAACCAATTGCTCAGTTATTGTGGTCGTAAAAGCATGTTTTTATTAATGGCTCTAGGAAATGTACATATAACCCATACCTCCGGTGTGGCTGCAGTCTTCTCCCTTTTGTCTTCTGGGATAGGGGTTCTGGGCTCCTGTAAGGAGGGCACCTGGTGCTTCCTCCCAAAGATGAAGAGACTGCAGAGGGCTCATTTCTTTGGAAAATATTCAACACCTAATTTCATAGAGAATAGAGTCCGTTAAAGTACAATAAAATAGTAATTACAATTTCCAGAGTAATAAAACAGTAACCAGGGCTTTATTAGGTATGGGGAACTCCGGGCAGAGTGCAATTGGAAAAATAATTAGAATAATAAAACACAAAATTAACAATACATTAAACTCTACCCCTCCTGACATTTACAACCAGTGCATACTGTCCTGCTTCCTCCCAGCAGCAGCCTAGTGAAAATAGCGAGTTTAGGCTTAGTCTTTGATGGCTGGCACCATGCTGAAATCAGTGCTCATCTTAAAAGACAATGTCAAAATGAACACAGGTGTTTTTACGAAGTATCGACATCAAAGATGGCAGGATCATCGTTGTGGTTTAGATTCCACTGTGCAATTAGGCTGACTCTTAGCCTGACCTTGAGTCTCTCTTCAAACTACTGGGTTTATAGACTCTGCTGTGGTGAACTGTTCAGTGTCCCAGAAATCCCCAAAGGCTTCAGTCTTCTCTTGCGAAGGAATGTGAAGGGAGATGGGTCCCTCCTGGCTGTGTAGCTCTTGTTCCTGCTGCACTCTAAACACAGTCAACTGAAAGTACATTCGGCCCTTTGCCACTGAGTTTTGGCTCATGATTTTTCCTAGCAATTTTCATAACCAGTTCTACCTCTGCCCTGGGTTGGGGGAAACAGAGTCCTGAGCCTCTGTCACCATTACTACCATAGTGCAGGATGAGTCCCTTAGAAAGCTCAGTGTAGTAATATTTCAAGAGTACCTCCTCCAGGGGGGTTACATACATAATCATTTTATTTTCCTTTTGATGTAGCACTTTTAACTTGCCGTCCATTTTGAATTACTCTTTATTGGGCCAGTCAAACAGGTATCAACTTCATTCAGGGTAAAATATGGTGTGCTTTGAGAGTTGGTGTCCAAAATGTGACTAATATTTGCGATATATTCATCATAGATACTTTTTTCTTATGGATAATGTAGATACTTTTTAATATGGTGAATTTTTCTATCTTCATATGTGGAAACATTAATGAACTTTTCTTCCAGACAGTACTAGTGCCAAGCAGTCTGTCTATACAATTTGAGGCCCTGAAAGCGGCATTGTGGTGCATACTTATCTGTTTGGTAAGAAATAATTATTAATGCTTTTTTTTTTTTTTTTTTAAGCATCTAACAGGAAGGGACCCTGTATATTCCACATTTTAGTTACTGTATTTTGCTTTTTAGTAATGAGTGACTGATTGTCTGTTTTTCTTTTCTAGTTGAAGATGGGAAAGAAGAGCAGAGTGAAAACTCAGAAGTCAGGTACAGGAGCCACAGCAACAGTTTCTCCTAAAGAAATGTTGAATCTAATTAGTGAATTATTACAGAGTAAGTTGCATTTTCTAAACATCTTTGTAGAAGGCAGGAGAGGGAGAAGGGTGGATAAAAAAGCCTGTTTGCTCTTTTAGTATTGTAGGCTGTTAATTGCGTTACTTAGTTTCCTGCGAGTGTTGGCTTGAGATTCCAATCTCTATCTACAGCTTTATCAAAATGTCAATTTGACTTTGTATATATCAGTGAATGCATATGTAGCAGATATATAATATTTTGTGCAGTTTGAAGTTTTACTCTTCCTGTATGTGCCTCTATCATCAGACCAAAAAAACCGCCCCAAAAAACAAACCTACTTAAGCCAACTTGGTAAAGCAGCTTTGTTTAAAATATCTTACTGAATTGTAAACACTGAGGATTACACCATTCTGATTAAGAAATGGAAAATATTTTGAATGGAAGTATAACTTGTGGTATCAAAACAGTAGGTTACCTGCTGTGGAAGAAACAACACAACTTGAAATAATTGTATTCTTCACTGATACGTTTAGCCTCTTAAAGAGAACTTGAAATGCATCCTTTACTTGTGAACCTTCTCCATTATTCAGTTGAGGTACATGGAGCTACAAATAGTCCTAAGCTCCTGTAGCAGGATTTTGAGCTCACTAGATGACTTGCATTGGATAGGCTATGTCTATACTAAGAAAATCGGTTTCACTTTTGCTACTGATGGAATATCAGTTAGCGTGTTTCTTTGTTATGAAAAACAGCAGGTTTTCATGACATGACAGTCACAATATCTGATTCCTGTCTACAATAACTCACTATTGATAAATTCCAAAGGGGTAGCCGTGTTAGTCTATTGTAGAAAGACAACAGAGTCTTGTGGCACTTTTAAAGACTAACAGATTTATTAATCGCATGAGCTTTCGTGGGAGAAAATCCCACTTCAAAGCGTCTGACGAAGTGGGATTTTCTCCCACGAAAGCTCATGCGATTAATAAATCTGTTAGTCTTTAAAAGTGCCACAAGACTCTGTTGTCTCACTATTGATAGTGACAGTGCAATTGAACCACTGTTGGAAAATGGGTCCTGATTTTCCTATTGTTAAATACATTCAGATGCTACACTAGGAAAATTAGAGTTTATAATCATCATTGTTCAGAGCTGTAAGATAATGTAGTGCTCAACTGTTTTTGCCATTCATTATATTTCACTTCTGCACTTCCAGCATTGCTACCACAGATTAATTTTTATCCGAATTTTCCTAGCAGAGACAAGACTGATGTTTACTTTGTTTGTTTGGCTTTTTTTTGCTATTCCTTGATATTCTGTTCACTCCTGAAGGTCCAGTGCTCTAATCAGGTTGAGAAAGGTAGTTTTTGCTTGTACTAATTTAAATGTGCTTCTCAGCCATATTCAGAATTGGGAAAATGACACAATGACTTCATGTAGTGTTGTCTGGAATAGTTTTGGTATAGTTCAAAATGAGAAAATTATTAAGTCTATCACTGCCCCCAGCTACATAGTATTTCACAGTGTTGTATCAACATAATTAGGGCAACAGTAAAAGTAAACTCTTATCTTTCATCTGACTCGAGTATTGTTGCTGTTGTCTATTTTTGTTATAACAAGGATCTTCTCCATTTTAAAGAAACTTTCTGGTGATAGTTCTGTCCCTTTAGTTTTCATCGCTGTAATTTTTTTTAGCTATTTGATCTTTTTATTTCCCAAAAATGACAAATGGATTAAAGTGGAACATATTTTGAAGCAAGTAATATGAAAACTTGATATGTCTTTACTAGATGCATTTCAAAGAATAGGAAATTTATAATGTTTACACAATAAACATTTTGTCCAATATTGTATCTGTTAATGGATGATTGGTAAGAAGGCCCATTTAAAACTAACATAAAAGCAAGACCGTTCTCACAATGATAGGACAAAATTGTATTAAAATATTCTTATTTTGATACGTTTGGTTTCCAGAATGCAGCAGTCCAACCCCTGGTCCTGGAAAGGAATGGGAAGAGTATGTGCAGATTCGAGCTCTTGTTGAAAAAATCCGCAAGAAACAAAAAGGTGAGTAGGAAAACAGCAAAATTTAGAGCAACTCTTGTGTTGTGGAGTAGTATGTCAATGAGATCTATACTAAACAACTATACAGGTTCATGGAGATCATTCAAACACAGGTGATATTGCTAATGAAAATTAACATACTGACAAACCTCATAAAGACAGGAGGTACAGGTCAAAATGACATCCCTAACTAAATCATCTTCGTTCTTGCTTAGGCACTTAAGTGGTGGTGAATGTTTTGTTTAACTTAAGTGTCTCTTTGGAATAAGGCAATAATTGAGAGATTGCTGGGAAGGAAGTTCCAAAGGGGTAGCTGTGTTAGTCTAGGGCAGCCAAACAAACAAGGAATCTTGTGGAATCTCAGCAAACAAGGAGTCTTGTAGCACTTTTAAAGACTAACAAATTTATTTATCGCATGAGCTTTTGTGGGAGAAAACGCCATTTTGTCAAACGCTTTGAAGATGAACCCTATCTTCAAAGCGTCTGACGAAGTGGCATTTTCTCCCATGAAAGCTCATGCAATAAATTTGTTAGTCTTTAAAAGTGCCACAGGACTCCTTGTTTGCTGGGAAGGAAGGAACTTTTTAAAAAAAAATAGAAGAAATTGTTCTCTGGGCAATGTGTTAATGGCTGAACAAGTGTGTGTGTTTGACCAAAATAAATAAATACATAAAATTATCAGTATGTGACTGGAATTCTGTCAAAATGACATGTAACTATTTATTGTGCAGGATATTGTAGTAGCTGTTCTCATCTGATATAATCGCATAGCTAAAACGGTAGTTTTAGTTGACCTTAAGAAAGAGTTTGAATTATGGGGTAGAGAAGGTTCGCATGGGTTATTGATTTGCCTCAGCAAGTTTGGTTTTCCCCATTTAACATATGGTCTAGAATGAATTTTTTGTTGTGATATAATCATTGTATGACCCTAAGCAATGGGGTGTATTTTTATGCACACTCCTGTAAATAGGCTTTTTTAATTTGTATATGCATCTTTTTAAAGAGAGTTTGAGATTTATGTATGAATATGATCTAAAATAGCTGTGTAATGAATTTAATAATATTTGTAACTTGATAAACTGTGTAAAAAATCCAAAGGGGTAGCCGTGTTAGTCTATTGTAGAAAGACAACAGAGTCTTGTGGCACTTTTAAAGACTAACAGATTTATTAATCGATTAATAAATCTGTTAGTCTTTAAAAGTGCCACAAGACTCTGTTGTGTAAAAAATGTAACACGCATTTGATTCAGAAGAGCATATTTTTGATTAGAAAGATAAATATCAGTGCTTCCAGCTGAGAATTCAATAGCATTATTAGCTCTATTTTATAGACAGGGAAGTGTTGTCACCAAAAGACTGTGATTTGCCTAATATCTCAGTGAGGCAATGGTCAATTTGGAAATTGAGCTCAGACGGGACTCATGATTCCCAATCCCACTGTCTGACAAATAGAGACCATGTTAACTCAGCTAGAATTAAAATTGAGAGTTGATAATACTAAACGCATTATCCCATATTCTAATCTGAAATGTGTTAGCAAACATGAAAAAGACTGCATTTAACAGTAATTTTTTATAAACTGAATTTTAAACCTTATATATGCAAAACAAAAAAACCCAACCCCCCACCAAAAAATCCAAACCATCCAAAACCTTCCGTTCCCCCAACCCAGGCCAGCTTTGAATGCATCATTAAAGTTAAGAAATGCAAATGGTTAGGTTCCTACAGCAATATTCACTTGGTTGTCAACCTATTTTCCTTTGTGTGTTTCTAATAAAAAACAAAAAATTAAATGTCTTTAATAATCAGTTTTAATCTAATCCAAGACTACAAACCATATTATGCACTAATCATAACTGTAGTGATATTTACTACAGGACAGAGGTAAAATTGCTTGAATGAATTGACTCTGCATGTGTGTGTCTGATCATGTTTGGATGTATCTGAAGGTTAATTTTTACTCTGAATATCCTGGTGATTGATTGTTATCTGAAAATATTCTTTTAATGTGTTACTTTAAATCACTGATCTTTATTCAACTCTAACTCTATATTAATTTAGTTTTAATCTGGGAATATACTATAAAATATTTCATTCAGTTTTAGTATAAATAACCCCATATTTTTATGGTGGTCATCGCTGTACTTTGTACCATTAGTAGCTATTTAACTTGTAATTCATTTTACAAGAACTACAAGAATAGGTACTGAGTAATACATAAAAAAACCTCATCATTAAAAAATAGTTTATGCCTTTAAATATCACCTCCTGACAATAAACATATTACAGATTAATACTGAGTGACTTCATCATGAACTTGGATTGGGATGAATTTAAATTATACTTCTCTCTCTCTAACTGCTGTTGTTCTCTGGTATTATGTCCCATTGTCTACTGTTATGTAGCAGATACCCTGTCTTCTATCCTACACAATGCATATGTACAAGACCAGAGTTAAAGGTACAATAGGGGTTTTCACTGAGTTTCTTGACTTTTAATCATTTAAAACTAAGTAGTCTAGTAGCAAAATGGATGCTTGAGCGGGGTGAGAAAGGAGGAATCAGAGTTTGAATATTTATTTGACATTGTGTACATTTGCACTGAAAAATAGAAAACCTTTTAACTGTAATACCATTGCCCAAATAATGTATCATATGTATATAAATAATTTGGATAGATAAGCATTGTATGCATTCAAAATATTGTTTGTTTGAAAGGAGCTTTGTAGTCATCTTACAGAGTTTTCCATCTCTAAAAAGTACAGAAAAATAGCCTCTCCCCCCAAAAGTCCCAAATGATCCCATAAGCAATTTACTTGTTTCCAAGAGTAAATGATCTGAAGAATAAATGTGCAGGTTATCACATACCTAATATATATATATATCAGATATGTGATAACCTGCACATTTATTCTTCAGATCATTTACTCTTGGAAACAAGTAAATTATAAAGAATATTATATAGAGAATAAAGTATATTATAAAGTATATTTCCTACACTACTGTTGTGTAGAACATTTGATTGAAGAATATGGAACTAAAATAATCCTGATTTTTAGAGCATTTTCAGTGTGATCCTCTTATGAACACCAGCAGTTTTATAAATGTTGCTGATAGGACTTTTGAGCAAAATTTATATGACAGTTTTATTCAGCACATATATCTTACCATACTACAACAGTGCAGATAATATGAAGAACTTGCTGTGTTCTTTCAATAGGAGAAATGTTATAAAATGGGGAATATATATGCCTCATCATATATGGTGAAGGGAAATTGCATTTTAGAGATGGCTATAGGATAATTCCAAATGCACTCTGAGTTTAAAAGCCTCCATGCATCCTTAAACAGTAGTAAATCTTGAATGTCAAAATGACTTAGTAATAACTAAGCACCGTACTATAAATACTTCTCAAGTTCTGCAACAGTTACACAGCAAAGTCTGAGAGCATTTGTAGGCCATGGCTCTAAATATGTTCAGCAGAAGATAGCAAATAGAAGTTAGATGGCATGAATGAGAAATACCAGCATTGCAATGTACTGTATACCAGGTTCTCACTGCATTCAAAAACCAGCTACTGTACCAATGGTGCCAAGTATAACTTTTTGTAATGTATCTGGGGAAGATTATAGCTTTAATCATCAGCACTATCATTTTAAATACAGATTTCTCCATTGATGCAGGGGGTTGAAAATACACTGTTTAGGTAATATAAACTCAGTAACTTTGCCTATGCTTTTAAACATCTCAAAGTTGTTATGAGTACTTCTTTTCATTATGAATGCATTTATCATCAGCGTGAATCCAGACTCTGCTTAGATGCAGGTGGCTCAGGACATCCAGTACAATCAGCCTGAGCTGCTTAGGGGTGAAGGAATGTAGTTGTTAGATGCGGGGGATGACATTGGCTTTGAGACCTTAGGCATTGGATTAGGCAGGAAATAGATACCAGGTGGGGGAAATGTGGTGTGACCAAGTTTATTCCTTGCATCTCCAATGAGTCATAGAATCATGGAAGATTAGGGTTGGAAAGGATCTCAGGAGGTCATCTAGTCCAACACCCTGCTTATAGCACAACCCTGACTAAATCATCCCAGCAAGGATATTGTCAAACAAGGCCTTAAAACCTCTAAGGATGAAGATTCCACCCAGGGACGTTGCTGGATAGCAAAAAGATCCAGGGCTGTGGCCCCCAGCCCACTCCCTGCTAGCCCCACCCCCAGACTCCACCCCCAGCTAGGCCCCACCCCCTGGCCAAGCCACTAGGCCCCTCCCCCAGGTCACAAACACCCCACACACACACACAGAAACAAACCCACACCCCATGCTCCTCCCCATGCTGGGTTGCAATACAACTCCTTCGTACTCATCTGTATTAAGAATTATAACAGAAGCAATCTTTCTTAAAAAGTCAGACCATGTCAGAAGGACACATAAAATGTGTCTCCCTGTCTGACAAGGCACAACATTCCCCATCTCCTCCAAGTTCCCATGGCTGAATATAAGGAGCCAGGGACCTCAGCAAACAGGAGTGGGAAGGAGGGTGGTGGAGCAGGAGAGTGGGGAGAAGGGGAAGGGTGGCAGGGGAGCAGTGCAGCTGGATGGTGGGCACCAGGAAAGGCAGCACAGCAGCTGCATTTTCCCATGCTGTTCCAGCCCTGGGCCACACGCCTGAGCATGCCGCAAGGCAGGAAATTGAAAAAGGCTCTGGCCAGGTCCCAGCTTTCAGGTGCATACAAACCAGGTGGAGGAAGTTGGGGAATTCACAAGGCAAGCAGGTAGACTGCCTGGGGCTTCCAGTGTGGTGCCATGAGCAGTGTCACACCGAACTAGCAGACCCAGCCAGCCAGGCTGCCGGCCTGTGCTTCCGCTGCAAATAGCCAAAGAGAAGACAACAGAGTGAACTGAAGAAAAGGCAGAGAAGGCTGCTGCACTGTTCCCTACTCTCACCTCACAGCTACTGCCAGGCTCCCAATCCCGGGGAGACAAAGCAGAAAGGACAACAGCCAAAACTGAGAAAGCCCGCTCTTATAGGAAAGGAAAGGCAGAGTCCAAACTAAAAATGCAGCATTATTGGGCTGACAGTAATGGGGACAGAACTGAGGGGACAGATCCTGCACCAGGGGCCAAAATCACCTTTTCCAGTACCTGTCAGAGAGAGGGCAACCCTAAATTGTCACATACTCACACCCTAGGATGGGCAGGGGGAACTCAAACATCAACTCCATTTCCTCCAGTCACCCTCCACCCCCTACTTTATTGCAAACAAACATGAAAACCAAACTTCAAAGCACAGAATAAAATTTAGATGCACAATATGGTGCTGGGCTGCAGATTTATCTTTATAAATAAGGCCAGCATTGGCACCTCCAGCTGGGGGATGATCCCTGGGCCACTCATCCCCCAACTGACCTCACTGCATGAGGAGGAGGGGCGATGCCCAGCCGGATTGATGGACCCAGGCCCAGAGGGGGTCTCTGGCTGGATGGAAGGGGTAACCCCACCTCACACTTGCCACCTGGGCCAGGAGAAAGCACAGAAGGGCTGTGATCCCCAGCCCACCCTGTCATATGTTGCATAGTGGGTATAATCTGTATAACTTTGCTTTCTCTCCTGCAATGTAATTGTGTGGTGGTTTGATGAAAAACATGCCATGCAAGCAAGGTTCCTTTCTGAATGCTCATAAACATGCTCTGCATTATTATGGTATCATGTTTCCTGCAGCATCACATGTAGGTGTATATAGATCAATAGATCTGAAACATCCCAGGTATTTCATATGGCTCTGGGTGGAGTGTCTCTCTCTCAGCATAAAAACTGATGAGATTGGATACATGACAAAAGATAATGTAAATAAAGAGAATCACCTAACAACAAGGAGAAGGGAACAAAGAATCTCAGAGTCACACCTGGAAAAAGGGAGGGAATGGAAAGTTTGACAACAAGACACTTGGAAGTGTGAAAGAGCTTATTTGTGGGGCCTCTTATACCAGAGTTGACTTTTGCTTAAGGTAATTGGTATTATGATCTGCAGTTGCAAAATGCTTACAGGGGCTAGTCTTTGCATTTGAAACTTTTACTTTAAGCCTGCATAAATAACAAGCATTAGTCCACCGTGGCTTTTTCAACACAGGCCAAAATGGAAGCACATAAAATAACATGATTTCTAGCAGGTAAAAATAAGCTTCTCTCATGATCTCCCAATAGAAATCTCAAATCTTACAATTTTTTCCCCAGGCCCTGGCATTTGCTCCCCTACCAGCCTGGGAAGTGGGAGAGAGGGGACTCCATTTGAAACCCATCTCCCCTCAAACTTGGGGAGGGTGAAGATCCCTAAGAGGATCAAAACTGAGGATGGGGGAGCTGTACTATGGCTTCAGGAAAGGGGGCAGCTGATGGAGGTTGGGGGACTGAACTGATCCCTGAATTAAAGGGGTTTGGTTTGGGACAGAACTGAGGAGATAGGGTTAATTACTGGGCAGGAGGTGAGGGGGGCAGAGGTGGGGGGACAGGTCCTGTACCAGGGGCCAGAATCACCTTCCAGTACCTGTGGGCAACCCTAAATTGTTACATACTCACACCCTGGGATGGGCAGGAGGGAACTCAAACACAAGGAAGTAGTTTAAAAACAACTCCATTTCCTCCAGTTTTCCTCCAGTTACCCTCCACCCCCTGCTTAATTAACAACAAACAAACAAGAAAACCACATTTCAAAGCACAGAATAAATTTTAGGCACATCATATGGTCTGCAGAAGTCATAAATAGGGTCATCATTGGCACTCCTGGCTGGGGGACGATCCCCAAGCCACCCACCCCTCAGCTGACCTCACTGTACAGTCTGGTGGTGACCAGTCCCCACCTGACACCCTGGAGAAGGGGGGGGGGGGAACGGGACAATCCCAAACCTACAATTTGCTGCTGCTCTGGCTGGTCACCAACCCAGGGGTAGGGGATGATCCCCAGCCTGCTCCCCAGACCCACTGGACTGACCTGGGGATTGATCCCCTGCTCCTAACACCCCCACCTTCAGGTTCCTCCTCCCCCCACACACAGTACTTACTGGTATTGTGTAGAAGAAGCTGCTCCTAAATAAAACAGGGTGCAGAGGAGTCAGCTGCAGTGCTGCCTGGCTGAGCTGGTGCAGCAGGGGAGAGAGGATTTAAACTTCCCTCTTCTCTCCCTGCTAGCTGAGCTACAGCTGCAGCTAGCTGGTTCCCAGCTTAGCTCCGCCTCCCCTGCAAACAGGCTGTCTGATCATGTGCCTGCTGGGGAAAATAGATCCGGGGCTCAAGCTAATTTACCCGGGGCCGACGCCCTCTGAGCCCAACGGCAACGACGCCTCTGATTCCACCACCTCCTTAGGTTACCTATTCCAGTGCTTCACCACCCTCCTAATGAAAACGTTTTTCCGAATATCCAAATGAAATTTCTCCCGCTGCAACTTGAGACTATTGCTCATTGTTCTGTCTTCTGCCACCACTGAGAACAGCCTAACTCCATCCTCTTTGGAACCCCCCTTTATATAGTTGAAGGTTATTATTAAAAAAACCCTCACTCTTCTCTTCTATGGACTAAAAAAGCTCAGTTCCCTCAGCCTCCCCTTGTACATCATGTCCCCCAGACCCTTAATCATTTTTGTTGCTCTCCACTGTACTCTTCAATTTGTTCACATCCCTCTTGTAGTGGGTGGGTCCAAAACTGGACATAGTACTCCAGATGTGGCCTCACCAGTGCTTAATAGAGCAGAATAACCACTTCTCTTGGTCTGTTGGCAATTCTCCTATTAGTGCAGCCCTATGTGCTGTTCTTCTTGGCAACAAGGGCACACTGTTGACTCATATCCAGCTTCATATCCACTGTAGCCCCTAGATCCTTTCCTGCAGAACTGCTGTTTAGCCAGTCAGTCCCCAGTTTGTAGCAGTATATGGGATTCTTCCATCCTAAGTGCAGTACTCTGCACTTGCCCTTGTTGAACCCCATCATATTTCTTTTGGTCCAATCCTCCAATTTATCTAGGTCACTCTGTATCCTGTTCCTAACCTCCAGATTATCTACTGCTCCCCCCGAGTTTAGTGTCATCTGCAAACTTGCTGAGGGTGCAGTCCACCCCATCCTCCAGATCATTAATGAATATGCTGAACCAAACAGGCTCCAGAATCAAGACATGGGGCATTCTGCTTGATATGGCTGCCAATTACACTTTGAGTTGTAGACTTGAGCCCAGTGATCCAGCCAGCTTCTATCCACCTCATAGTCCATTCATCCAAAGCATACTTCATTAACTTGCTGGGAAGACCACTGTGGGGCACTGTATCAAAAGCTTTAGTCAGGATATATCATGTCCACTGTTTTCCCCACATCCACAGAGCCAGTCATCTCATCATAGAAGGCAATCAAGTTGGTCAGGCATGACCTACCCTTGGTGATTCCATGCTGTTTGTTCCTGATCCACATTCCTCTCCTCCAAGTGCTTCAAAATGAATTCCTTGAAGACAGGGACTGAGGAGAGGCTGACAGGGCTGTTGTTCCCCAGATCTTCTTTCTTCCCCTTTTTAAAGATTACCATTATATCTGCCTTTAATGGTTGGTGACTAGTGCATATGAAAGGTGAAACAGCCATTACCAGAGGTAAATGAGACACGTGGTTTTGCTGGTGTACCATGTTCCTCTAGCAAAAGGGGAGACCTTAAGTCTTTGCAAACCAAGGACCCCCTTTGATATCTCCATCTTCTCCCCTGGGAGGGGGTGGGTGAGAGAATTCAGAAGAGAGCTGAGTCCTATGGCTACCCCCTGGGAAGGATCTATCCCAAGTTATCTGTTATCTGTTGGGGAGCCCTGTAACTCTGCACTGGACCCAATTAAATGTCTGGTATTAAGCAACAAGGGTGGAAGAACACGTATTCCTCCCCAGAATAAAGTTGCAGCCATCTTCTTAAATCCTTCCTTGGGTGTGTCCTCATTCACTTGTGTCGTGATCAATGCTTTTAGCATTAACAGTTAGCATTGGAATGTCTTTATTCTCAGCTCACTGAAAGTTTTCTTTCCCTTTTTTCATTTAATACATATTCTTTCCCAGACTAGTTTGGTTCACCATTTCTATGGTGTCTGGTAAGCAAATGTGGCAATGTTTAGGTTGACTAAAATTGGATACGACTGTGGAGCATCACTAAGTTACTTTTAACAAAGACCCAGTTCTGACACAATCTCTTCAAAGGACAGCTGTGGGATAGTTAAGGGTTTTTCTTTTACAGGAGGTTTATACTGACCCCTCTGTAGCCCATTAGATCCTCTCATTTTCTGTTTTTATAAATTGTGCATATAGGTTTGTCTGTTATCTTTGATGGAAAAAGAGAAGACTATTTTCCTAAACTAATGAAATGGGCCACTGAAAATGGAGCATCCACAGAGGGTTTCGAATTAGCAAATTTTGAAGAAGAGGGCTTCGGTTTGAAAGCAACAAGAGAGATAAAGGTGAGTGTACGAACATTTGAATAGATTAGAAAATTTTGTCTGTAAATGTATTGGAAATGTGACAGCAGGACACTGAAATTACTCCTTTCTCTCTAATGTAGAGTTCACTTAATTGGAATGGCCATTATAAATGTATTGTAAACAATGTATATCAGAGAGAAAATTTACAATAGAAATTGAGTATTTTTCTTTAACATTTGGCAGATGTTTGATGGGTGGTATAAAAGTGCTGATTATGAATCCTTAGTTGGGTTATTTATTTTGCCCAGACCATTTAGCTAACCATTCCTTGTGTCTTTATGCCATCTTCTATGTACTTCTTTCTGCTACCTCCTATTTATCCCAGGCTTTCACTTTTCTCTTTTGTAAAATACACTTTAAAAATTTTTTTGTTAGATTGACAAACCAAGTGTGTGGGGTGGTGGCGGTGGAGGTGGGGATATTTAATTGCAGATGAATTTAAATAAACATTGATTTGTTTTAAATTCATCTTCTGGTCACCTTATATAATATATAAAAATTGTGTTTTTCTCACTCTTAGTTTACAAGCCCATTGGGGTAAAGGTTATCTCTCCTTTGTTTCCCAACTTCAGAATTGGAATAAAAATGCTTTGTTATCTTGCAGTGGAGACAACTTGTTAATGTGTGTGAGACACATTTAGATACCATGCTGAAAAGTGCCATAGTAAAGATGTTGAGGAAATGGATATTTCCCTATTCTTTACAGGATGTAGATGGTGTGCAGTTAACAAAACAAGCGCTTCTAATTGAAAGACAAGAATAAAATATTGAGCTGCTTCCTCCATCTGATGCCCTAAAAGAGAGGGTCCTCCTGTGATCACATACTATTTTTCATGTAGTTAAAGACCGCATCATAATGCAAATGCATGAGGGGGAAGAATTAAGGTGGTACAAGCATCTTAATTTTGTGTACTTCCTAAGTTTTGAATGCTTGATTTTTGTAATTATCAATTCATTTTAACATAATACTGTTAAGGTAATATTTATACGTGATGTCTTAAGTGGTGGTTAGACTACATAAAATTTGGTATCATAATGTAAGATATTCTCATAACATTTCAGTTTGCTTGGCAGAGGATGGCTGAGGAGTTTTGGTTCAAATTTAGGATCACAAATGTCAGGAAAACCTTTAATTGCCTTAGTCTGTTTATATGTATATTTGAGATATTTTGAGAAATAAGTGTTCATTATATTTCATTTTCCAGAGGGGTAGCCGTGTTTGTCTGTGTACAGCAAAAACAACGAGAGTCCTGTGGCACCTTAAAGACTAACAAATTTCTTCAGGCATAAGCTTTTGTGGGTGGTCAGTGGGTTGGAGCCCTCAAAAGCTTATGCCCAAAGAAATTTGTTTTTCTTTAAGGTGCCACAGGACTCGCATTGTTTTTACTATATTTCATATAAAACAGTAACTAAGTTTCTTAACTTTCTTGGGTTTTTTTGTTTTTCCCCTCTAGGCAGAAGAGTTGTTTCTTTGGGTTCCCAGAAAACTGTTGATGACAGTTGAATCAGCTAAAAATTCAGTGTTGGGTAAGAGCAGCTTTTGAACTTCCATAGAGATACATGAAGGATTGTATCATTGAGAGGAGTTCCTTTGATACAGGTTACAAGTTGACATGGGGATGGCATAGTAATCAAAACATCAGGTTTGCAATATCTAGAGTCTTGAAGTGTTAATAAGATTTTCATTTCCTTCTTCTTCCTCTCCCTTTTCATTTCCTCCTTCTTCCTCTCCCTTTTCCTTTTGCCATCCTCACCATTTTCCACCTGCCTTTTGCCCCCCACTGCCAGGTATCTGCCTCACCCCTGAGAGTGGATGTATTTCAGCGGTGATAAAATGCCTGATTTGTTTCTGTAGTTTTTAATGCTTTGGGGGATGGAACATACTATAAATGTAGCTAGTGAGCTGCTTATGTTTTGATACCTTACTTTGGTTTTATCTTTTTTAACCATGTATGAAAATGTATCCTAATGTCATAAAGATACCGCTTATGATAGACACTCAAGACAGCTATCTTATATCTCAGGCAGTGCTGTACACTGATGACCCCAAAACGTTTTATTTAATGGAATACTCATACACAGTTTTTAATCATGTTCATTTAAAATTTTAGTATAACTATTTTCAAGGCAACGAGTTCAGCTATTTACTATGCTTTATGGTTAATTCAGGGTCTTTGTATTCTCAAGACCGAATTCTTCAGGCTATGGGTAATATCACATTGGCATTCCATCTTCTTTGTGAACGAGCCAACCCTAACTCTTTCTGGCTGCCATACATCCAAACTCTCCCTAGCGAATATGACACTCCTCTATATTTTGAAGAAGATGAAGTGCAGTATCTTCAGTCAACTCAGGCCATACATGATGTCTTCAGCCAATATAAAAATACAGCTAGACAATATGCCTATTTCTACAAAGTTATTCAGGTAAGCCGATTAAATTTAATGTATGGAATTTATTGCACTTACCAGATTTTGAGAAAGAAGAGATAAAACAGTATCCTTTGATAAAGCAATTTTTTATTTCTGTTAAAAAAAAATCTGAAAACATCTTAGTCATTATATATAACTTGTTTGTCTAGTGCTGAGATGTATTTTAGTTGATTTGTTAAAATGTAACAGTTACAGTTTTCAGGAAACAAAATGAAACTTACTTTAATTAAAGTTGGAAAAAACTAATTCTGTAAGAGTCTTTCATTTATGCACTGTCCTGTAATAAATACTCATATCTTACTTGATTTAAAAAAAAAAAATACAGCTATGCCCATCCAGTAGCCAAATGGAAACATGATGTAAAAATTTTATATAAATTTATCTTCACATTTCTGAAGTAATCCTTTAAATGAATTTTTCACAAAGTAGCAAATTATTACTTTGACATGTCACCATAATCAGTGTTGTGGGTTGTTGGGGCTGTGTCATTGTCAAGGAAGCACTTGATATCTAGTCATCAAAGATGCTTGTGACATGTCATGTGCTCCATATATGCAGATCATTACTGGATTTCCAATAGGAGATTGTAGACTGGAGGGCATCTGTTTGAAAGTAGGAAAGGTTGAAAGACATTGATAAAACTAAAGAATAGTCTTTCAGACTGTTTCTATTAACTGCTTTCTTTCAGCTAACAAAAGTAAAAAGTTCTTCTTGTCATGAGTATGTTATTCAAAGAAGTTAGATAGGTTTATTCCCACCAGAATGTCAACTCGCCAACTAATGGTAGCGTTCAATGGGCCTTGAGGCAATTATTGAAAACTCAGTTCTTTGAAAGATAATGGATGGTCAACAAATGAAACACTATTCCGCTGGAGCTGAGTAGCACCCTGAGAGCAGTGCCCAAACAGAGAAAGGTGGGCACTTGTCTTCTGCCCGTCACCTGGGACAAAATTCCCAGAAATGTAGGGGAGTCAACTGTGCCCTGCTAAACCTCTCGCTGCATGACTAGTAGCTGGCAATCTACAGCTGCACTGCCAGCTGGGCACTTCTGTCTGAGGGTGGAGGTGGATGGGGGGGAAGATACCATCACATTGGGTTATGAAGGGAGCATATGATGCCTCTTCAGTTATTCTGAGTAGTATCTTATCATGCCTGAGTAGTTCCACTGATTTTTAAAAGTATCACTAGCACAGGATGAATATGCTCAGTGGTTGATGGTGTGTAGCGTACAGGCACATATATTTATACACTGCAGTGAAAGGTTCTAGCAACAAGAAGGTAGCAAGGGAAAGCTCAGGCATCAGGGAGCTGCCAAAGCCTTTCTCTGCTGCCTTCCCACTGCTGGAGCCTTTCACTGTGGTGGGGAAAGGCTCTGGCAGTGGGGAAGCCGCAGTGGAAGACACTGTATGGGGATGTAGAGGGCTGTGTAGTGTGTATAAATACTGTAGGGGCTCAGGCACATAGGGCACTCTAATCACCAAAGCCACGTCTCATGGTCTACTCTAGGGGAGTCAAACTCATTTGCCACGGAGGGCCAGATTTGACTTAAACGTACTTCAAGTGGACTGTACGTACCATGAATCAAAATACAATGGCGCACTCCCGGCATTGCGGAATGCTGAACTGCTCTCAGTGATTCTCTCCCCAGGGAGAGTGTGCTCCTGCCCAGTGCAGTCAGGCCAGATGGAAGAGGTTTGCGGGCCACGTTCACCCAATGGGCCACGTGTTTGACACCCCTGGTCTACATTGCTATTTATATCTGTGATAGCTGGGCGTATGCTGTCTGTACACTATATGCTGTAGGAAGAGCAAAAATAGCTTAATTCCTTGATTCTGCATGCACACACACTTGATTTTACCACCGTTACTTAGTTTATTTGATTTCAGTGGTTTTACTAATGGGTTTATTCGTAGTAGTAAAGTCAGGCATGCACATAAGTGTGTGCGTTATCAGGGCCTTAATTATTAAAATGAATTTAAACCCTAGTCTATACTTGCTGCACTTTTTGACGGCAGTGCAAAGTACATAAAATGCCTTGTGTATCTCCCGATGACTTCCTAACTACGCTTTACATACTGGGCTAAGCCAACCAGAAATGGCATCTGGTCAGCGTAGCGCTACTCCAGTTACGGAGCTGGAGTTAGAACTTCGGTTCCGTGTTTGGTTGAGCGTATCTTAAAAGACCGCTCAATTGAACACGGAAGAGCGCAGTGACGGTGGCGAATCTGCCGCTGTCAGTATAGACATAGCCTAAGGCCTGTGCTGAAGCATTATTTGCTGAGAAAAGTGACTAAACATAATTGACTTGTCTGCACATTAAATGTTGCAGAATTTCTTTGCAATGACTGGCCATTATGAACAAACTGATGCTATTGCGATGAGTTTGGTATCTATACAGAATACAATGTTATAAGATAAAGGGGGTGGGGGTGGGGGTGGGGGTGTCTCTGTGTAACTTGCCAATGATTGATTTTTTTAATACTTCAGAGTAATCTTTTTTTATATGCTGATTGATAAACATAACTGCTACGATTAGTCTTGAGTTTCTTATAATCTGAGTCAATTGGTGTAAAGGAGAGGGAATGTGTAAACTAGTTCCGTCATTTGAACGTAAGATTAGTGTTGTTGTCCAGAATTGGCTCTCTAGTTCTGGTCGTCCTTGCTGTACCATTGTGTACCTGTAACATTGTTTCTCTTTGATGACTACTATGATTGCATGGTACCCAAACTGGCATATTATATCTGTTCAAGAGTGACCATTACAGAATGTCTAAACCAGTTCATGTTTTTATCTTCACCGGCCTTCCAAAAGAAAATCTATCTGAGATCTTTTATGTTGAACTTCAGCTTGCAACAAACTTGTGTTCCTAAAAATAAAAATTCCTGACTTCTAACATAGTAATGCATGCATACAGCAGCCACATGTCTGATCAAAAACCAGATAAACAGCAAACAGTCTCAGTTTAGATTTAGCTGTTGTTTTGAACAGTATTTATTGAATTTTAAGATCTTTGATATTTCATCAGTATTTAAAAATTACCATGAACATAGTTTTGTAACTAATAATCTGGCTTGTGTTACGCATTTGCAAACCACATGATGAATTGTGTTAGAATGGAAAAATGCCACAGTTTGGGAGAAGAAATGAGTTGTTTTCAAGGTAGAATTTCTACAGTAAATCAGTAACTGGATTTAGAACAGCATTAATGGAGAAATCCACTGTGCATGATCACACAGACATCAGTATTCTGCATAGTAATTTATTTGTATTTATAATAAGATTGGTGTTGGTACTACTTTGATTCAGAAGTGTGGATCTTCCTGATAACTCCAACTGTAACCCCCTGTGGTGGTGATCAGCCAATCATCCTGATTCTGCTTGGTGTGGGAAATGTCAATATTTTAGATGAGAGGCTTCCATGAAAGCCATTCAAACGATTCAATAGATGGAACCGTTCCCGCAGAGCAAACATTAAATCAGTACTCCACTGACAGGGTTCTCGACTACTGAGGGTGTCTTTTACATTAGTTGTTAAAATCAAGGTTCACGGCACTTGTGATCATTAGATTCCCATGTCTCTTTTTGCAAATACACAAATGTCCTGGCCAGATTCCCTTTACCTGAAACTCCTATATGGCATGCTTCTCCTGCTTTAAACTCTTGTATAACGTAGCTGTGTTATTAAACAGCTGCTGTTTCACCATAAGGGAGACTGCATTTCAGTGGTTGGTGAAGTGATCCCTATATGCATATACAGTTTATATATTAGTTTGTAGCACCTTGGTTTCCTTTGGAAAGAAAAGTTATGTATAAATACATGAGGCCAGATTCACTGATATATTCCAGCTGCTTTGTGCTATTCCAACAGCACTAGGCAGCCATAAACCCATTGTAACTGGGCATTGAAGCTGGATTTACAGCTGCTTTGTAATGCACAGGAGTCATACCACAGTTGTGGATCTGGCCCATGGTATTTGTTAACTTATATTCAGCGCTTGTGAAATATTCAGCTTCGTTTGGCACCAACAGTTCCAAGAGAATATACCAGGTTCCCATCATCGATGTCTTGGATGATGTATAGTGAGTAACTGGTACGGATTTTGTTCTTTGAAAATAACTCCAGAATATTCTAGTCTTTAGTGTATGTAATAGCAAAAATATTTGATTAAACATTATGTGCTGATTATAAAAAAGAAATATGTGGTTGGGGATTGAAATGGTTTCCAAAGCACAGAACAAGCATGGTTTCATGTTCACAGTGTGATTGTGAGTTGTTTGTTTCCCCATTTTATAAATGGGAAAAATGAAACCTAGAAATGTTTATATGTAGTAAGTATAATGAAGTTTGCTTTTACTGATAAAGCGCGTCTCGCGTGGGGTAAGGATTTTTGATTTCCAAGTCTTTATTCATTCTACTTGCCACTGATGCCTCCCTGAGCTACAATGGCTGTGCACAATCAGATATTGATAGCCATTTGCATTGGGCTTTGTGCTAGTTCCCGTTATGTAACGGTTTTGATGGGAGTTAGAACTCCAGCATTCGTTTTTCTTAAAAAAAAAAAAAAAAAAAAAAAAAAAAAAAAAGCAGTGATGGAGTGCATGGTGCTGGGAAGCCGGGAGGCTTCCAAGGGAACTTTCGGGTAGTGAGTAGAACTGGCTGGGTTGAAGATGGGGTGTTGGGAGAGCTCAGGGAGGCCCTGGGCAGCAGGGAGGTGCAGGAACTCCTCACAAAGCCTATCCTGACCTGTCTTTCCCCCTACCTGAGCCAGGCTCTGCTATGCAGATAGCCCTGCTGTCTGGCGTCTGGTCCAGCTCTGCTCTGCTCTGGGCTCCTCAGGGATCTCAGCCCCTATGCTCCCGGCCTGCAGTGTCCCGGACTCTTTCTATGCTGACCTGCCACCAAGGCCTTCCCCACGGCTGCCAGCTTGGATGACACTCTGTAGCCAAGGTGGGAAAGGAGCAACCTGAACTGGATCCAGCAGGAGTTCCAGAATGTTGTTCTGGCTCCAGAATACCCAGAACAACATTCAGGAGCATTTCAGCATAACTCAAACACTGAATTACACCTTTGTAACATTGCGCCCACTATCTAACACTGTACTACACAATCATTAATTGCAAAACCAAACGTTAATTCTGCACAGTTAAAACCTGTCAGATAATTTGGTAGCTAAGGGTCAGTGTTGACTGCCACATAGCACATTTTACTTTTTTGTTCCCAAAGAGAGCTGGTAATTTGCAGAATAGTGTAGAAAGCAGGAAAAATTGCAACCGGGTTCCCCCCCCCCCCCCAATCCCTTTCACACATCTCTGCCTGCCCCCAAAACAAAAAATCATTTCTTATAAACCATAAAAGCCCATAGCAATGTTGATATAATTTTCTACACATGCACACAAATCATTTTTTGGGAAGAAGTCTGGCATTGAAAGTATTGGTCCAAAATGTGAAGATTTGGTAAGCAGTAAGTATGTGGAAGTGGGACTGGGAATAGGGGAAGAGAGGAATTCTTCATAAAAAACTGTCTTGCTTCTTTAACAGTAAAGAGTGCTACTCTATGTACACTGTAAATTACATGTTTTTCAAAGGGGAATATTATATTTCATAGACCACTTATTTCCTTTAGTTTTTAGTTTAGAAATTTGTATTAAAGTTGCCCCATGTGACCAGGATTTAGGCAGTCAGGTTAATGGTTTTGAATTTCCTATGTGCCCCTAACAATACAACCTGTCTTTCAACTTACTCCACGCAGAAGGCAGAGCTTGTGGCATCTTAAAATAGACGGCATTTCAATGATGGCTGCAAACATTAGAAGGAAGGATGAGACTATTGAAAGAAGTAAAAGATTTTAACTCCATTCTAGATTGATTTTAGTTTGCAAAACACATTTTTAGCGGCTTTTGGGATTTTAAGGGTTAATAGAACAGTCACTTTAGGTACTTGGTTTACAAATAAGGTGATAGTTATTGAAACAGTTTTGCTTCTCATGTGCGTGCTGATTTAAATGTTGTTTAACTGGTGGTAGTCTGCTTTGTTTCACTAGCTTCTCCATAAATGGTGTTATTCTCATAAGGGCACAGTTCTGAATCCTTCTCAAAGTGATTAGTGTTGGATACACATGAAGAACAGGCAAACTTTTCTGCATTTAACAGCTGTTACAAGCTAAGCTGGGGTCTGGTTTGATAAGCAAAAACAGGTGTGAGGTTGAGCAGACAAAAATAAACCCTTGAGCATGTTAGCCAAGACCTATAAACCAAACTGACACCTTTTTAAATGTATGTAATTTGATAACTAAAAAATAGTTAACAGGGGAAAAGAGTTCTTGCAGATGGACTTGAAAGGTATATCTGGGCCCTGGAATGCTACTTACAAAGAGCAACAATTTTTCAAATTGGTGCCTCATATCAAAGTATTTTTTCTTCTAGGTTTTTGTAGTTTGTTCCAAAGAGAACTTTTGTACACTACAGGGTTTTCTTCTCCCTAGGATAAATGTGTGTGCAGCTTCTATTAACATTTATGGGCATTACTTTTGCACTGAAGAGTGAACAGAGCCCAAATGTTTATGGTTTAATGCTGGGGGGAGCGGGGGAAGTCATGCACTGAAATGTGGTATAATAAGCACAAGAGGGAGCTGTATAGTTCATTTACTATGAGATTCTTTGTTACATATTCTCTATAAATATACTTTATGGCTTTTTGAAGAAATATGCATTGGATTGTCTGTGTATGATTTTTTTTTTTTTTTTCCCTCCCAGCTGCTTCTGGGTGCATGTTTGTAATTTACTACACAGAGGTTGCTGCATAAGTACAAGGCATCAGGAGTGCTCTATGGCAGGTGGAAATGCTGGAATACTACTTTAATTCTTTAATTTGTAACTGTAATTTTTAAAATCATGTTAAATTTAAAATAGAAAATTAGCATTTGTTAAATTATAAAATTGCAGGGCAATAAAACTTCTGATTATAATTGCTGGATCTCAATAAAGAGAGAATGTATAAAATGTAAGTACTTCAAGAAAAAAATAAAAGGAGTCACCTTCTTGACAATCTGCTGCTGGCACAGGGCTCTGAATGTGAAAGATTGGGCTTCAGCTTCTGTATATGCACTGGTGATTCTGGTGTTCTAGATCGAATACAAACCCATACCACTTGGAGCACCTGTTTCTTCTTAATTTAATTATATGATTACAATTATGGCCTGTTTATTTTTGGAACAGCTTTTTTGAAAATGGCACTTTGTCTGTAAACAGACATGGTTTTGAAACTCTGATATTTGTCCCTAAAAATGTCTTTATGTATATGAGAGGCAGGGAAGGGAAGATGTTGAATGAGAGCATTTTCCATTTTGAAAATACTAAAGGTTTTCATTTTTAGACAAAGGTGTTTTTGCCTTTGGACCTCCATGGCCAAGAAACAACTTTTAATTTATTTTCACTTCTGTATGGTTTGGGATCTGTTAAGCTAGTCTAATGCCCTCTTTCCCTCTAACAAAAAGAGAGATGCTATGTTTCAAAACACATGTGCCAGCATTAAACAAACTGGCTTTGAACTCTTTCATCACATTTATGAACAGAATGTTGACTAGAAAATAAGATCTTTTCAGACCTTCCTCTTCAGAAGATGAGGTTTCCAACCCCTTTTCTGGCTGAGAATGCAGACAAGCATCTTATTTCTACAGCCAATAGCTTCCTTTCCTTTCCTTTCCTCCTTCCGTTCGTTCGTTCATACGTTCATTCGTTCATACGTACGTACGGAAGGAACCTCATCTAGTCCAACCCCCTGCTAAAAAGCAGGACCACTCCCACTAAATCACCCCAGCCAGGGTTTTGTCTAACCGGGCCTTAAAAATCTCCAAAGATGGAGATTCTACCAGCTCCCTAGGTAACCCATTCCAATGCTTCACCACCCTCCGAGTGAGAAAGTTTTTCCTAATATCCAACCTTGACCTCCCCAGCTGTAATTTGAAACCATTGCTCTTTGTTCTGTCCTCTGTTACCATGGAGGACAGCCTGACTCACTCCTCTTTGGAGTACCCCTTCAAGTAGTTGAAGGTTGCTATCAAATCTCCCCTCAGTCTTTCTTTCTTTCTTTCTTTCTTTCTTTCTTTCTTTCTTTCTTTCTTTCTTTCTTTCTTTCTTTCTTTCTTTTGATGTTGTTATTGCCATTCGCATAATGGAGATTTGTTACCATTAAATATTTTCATTTAGTATTTCAGTTCTTCTATATGATTGCACTAAAACACTGAGTTTGTTATCTAATGTCATGTCTTTAAGCATCAGAGGGTTAGGCATGTTAGTCTATTCCAGCAAAACCAAAACAAAGGAGTTCTGCAGCACTTTTAAAGACTAACACATTTATTTATCATATAAGCTTTCGTGGGTGTAATTCCACTTTGTCAGATGCATGAAGTAGAAAATGTGGCATGTTTGCTGCAGATATACACACACAGAGAAGGAGGGCTCACAAAGAAAATTAAAACACACAGGGATAGACTGCTAGCCTATCTCTGCAGAGTAAACAAGTTTTGTTTTGATTCAAACAGTGCATAAGAGGGAAAGCCAGAGCTGAAATGAGAGCAGAGAAGAATGATAGAGAGGAAGTGATCTTTTGTAGTGACCCGGCCACTGAAAAGTTCTATTCAAACCCAGTTTGAAGGTATCTAGTTTGCATATGAATTTCAGTTCTACAGTTTGTTCTAATTTGTTTTTGAAGTTTTTTTGTTGAAGTACTGTAATGAGCATGTCTTTTACAGAATGTCCGAGTAGATTGAAATGTTCCCCTACTGGTTTTTTAATGTTACCGTTCTTGATGTCTGATTTGTGTCCATTTATTTTTTTGTGCAGAGACAGTCAAGCTTGGCCAATGTATATAGCAGAGGGGTGGCGTTGGCGCACAATGGCATATATCCCATTGGTAGCTGAGCAGATGAATGAGCCTTTGAAGGAGTGGCTGATTTGGTTAGGTCTTATGATGGTGTCGCTTGAGTAGATGTGGGAAGAGTTGGCAACAGGTTTGTTGCAGGGATAAGTACCTGGTTTAGTGTTCGTGTTGTTTGGTGTGTAGTTGCTAGTGAGTATTTGCTTAAGGCTGGGGGGCTGTCTGTAAAAGAGGCGAGGCTTACCTCCCAAGGTCTGAGAGAGAGGGGGGCGTTTTGTAGGATAGGCTGTAGATCCTTGGTGATGTGCTGAAGAAGTTTGACTTGGGGGCTGTTGGTGATGACCAGTGGTATTCTGCTAGTTGTAGTACTTCAGCAAAAAACTTCAAAAACAAATTAGAACATGAAACCGCAGAATTAGAATTCATAGGCAAACTAGATACTTTCAGAGCAGGGTTGAATAGAACTCTTTGAGTGGCTGGGTCCTTACAAAAGGTGAGTTCCTCTCTATCACTCTTCTCAGCTCTCATTACTGCTCTGCTTTTCCCCTCTTACATACTATCTGAATCAAAACAAAGCTTGTTTACTTTACAGAAAGAGGCTAGCAGGCTATCCCTGGATGTTTTAATTTACCTTGTGACACATGCTTCTCTGTATGTATATACTTGCAGTTAACATGCCACATTTTCCATTTCATGCATCCGATGAAGTGGGATTACACCCATGAAAGCTTATGCAATAAATAAATGTTAGTGTTTAAAAGTGCCACAGGGACTCCTTTGTTTTTTGTCTTTTAAGTATGCATATATTATATATATAGCTCAAGTTGATAAGAGAGATAGTTAGGGCAGGAGGCCAGTCAATGGCAGGCAGAGGATGGGCTAGTAGCACTGTATGCAGTTGGATGGTGTAAATTCAAGATTTTTGCCATTGCATTTATCTTAGTTTGAGCGTTGGAGCGGAGTGTAAACCAGGTCAGGTATTCCAATACGTTTGATTACATATACTATAGCAATGTTACATGGCTAAATACATCATGGTAGAGAAGAAACTGAAGAGGCTGAAATCCTAATACAATATTAGCAGTACAAGCTACCTTTTACTTTTTTACAAGCTGTATTTCAGCCTTCTTATAAAAGGCCCACCGCTTGGCAGTGAGACAGTAGTTCCTTCACTGAGGAGTAGTGTGCACTCTAGTTGGGCTAATAATAAGAGTACGAGTTACAATGGTGCCTTTGTGTGTTCTGTTGTCAGTAGGGGTCTGTATTAAGTTTAACACGCCCATTTAACATAACTTGTTTAAAACCAATAGTGGTGGATTTCTGATACTGCTGATTTGGGTTGGAATTGAATGTAAAATTCTGTGTTTTGAAACTGTACAGTTATATACATCCTATGAACATTCTGCTATTGGCTTTTTACTGGCCATTCAGCAATATTAGTAAAGTTCCAGAAGATTGAATTTGTAATAAAGATTTCATTAATGTGTTTTACCAAGGCCTGGATAACTATCCAGATTGAGAATAAATTTCTGATGTTCAGATTATTCTTTGTTGTCTGAATAGTCACACACTCATTATGGACTGAATTTAATGTGATGGGATATTTATCTTCTGGCCCTGCATCATTCCACTCAAGAGTGGGAAAGATTGTTAGTGATTGTTAAATGATTAACTCACTTTTTAAGTGTCATCACATCCCTTTCTGTCGATTGCAGAAAAACATTGTTGGCTTCACATGTTGAGGAAGGCATTTGTATTTTTCTAGGCAGTATAAGGAATAAGAAGAAATATGGGTAGAAAAAGGATTTGCTATGGTAACATAATTCTTTGATCCTGTAGAAAAAATGGAGTGACTAACTTTATTTAGAAGGAAGTGTCACTTGGAACTGAAGAGCCTGCCAACTGAAGCACAATACCCAGTTTAGGTTACAGAACAGTTGGCTGAAGGAGGCATGTCAGTTTTTTGTATCTGCACGTCTGAATGTTGTCCTTCCCTCTCTTTTGGCATACATGCTCTCGCTGGGGTATGTGAAGAAGGTGAAGGGCATGGGGCTGGTTTCCTGTCCCTTTCTGCATGTAATGGGGGTTGAACTGTTTAAGGGGGGAAAAGAAACAAAGGAACTCACTGAAGGTACAAGTGCACTCTCACTGTTTCTACAGCATGAGTTTTCAACCTGAGGTTTGCATGCATGTGTCAAGAAATCACAATTGCCATTCCCTTTGCATCAGATAGGGAACTTCTTCCCACACCTGGGGTGGGCAAATGGGGGTTTGTGAGCCCCATGTGGCTTTTTTTTACAGGTAAAGGGCAGCTCACAGAGCCCACTGTGAACCTTTCTCCCCTGCTCCCTGTTCTCTACTTACCGAGTAGGGTGGGTAGCTCAGAGCAGCAAGGTGGTGGGGTTAGGATTCTGCCCAGAGAGGAGGGAGTTCTCAGGGGATCAATAAGGTTGGCTACTCCCTATCATAAATCATGAAAGAGGATGTGGAAAAGGTTGAGAATTATTAGTCTGTATGACTGAGGGAATACAAGACTGCAGCCACTACTAACCAAGTGTGTATGCCCAGCCATTACTTCCCAGATGTTTTGGATTGACTGCCCTGTGGTCCCTAGAACAGGTAACTTATGTCATAATTGTGTATGTTGACGGGGCTACACCCGCACTACTATCTCAGTTGGCTATGTGCATTTTTTTTTGCAAGTGAGATATACAAAAGAAATGGAATGGGAGATGTAATTAAACACTAGTATGCCAGGAGGAGTCATTCTATGCCACCCTCACCACATGAATCCTGCTGTAATGTATGAATGATACAGGTTCAGAACAGTCCTATCAATATTTATAATATGCAACAAACAAAATAAACACAAACTTAGAATGCTTTCAGATGCCTCTTCAAGTCCGTAGGTGAATAATGTAGCTTTAGTTCATTGTTATCCTGTGGCATCTTTTTAAAGTATAGGGCTCCATTCTGCCCTGGTGTTCAAAATTACAAACCAGGATGTTCTTTCTTACCTTAGAAGGTCTAGCACCTACTTATTTTAAAATAGACACACTCCTAGCTGTTAATAAAACAAGTTAAGTGAATTTTTTAACGTATACCTTTGTAGAAGTAAATTGTTATTACAAAGGAGAAGACATCTTGTTTTAGATTTCTTCCTATCCACTGTTCTGGACCAATGGGCTACGTTATTAGGTTAGGCAGCATCTATCCAGTAGATGGAAGATGAAAATTCTTGATTCCCTCTAGATCACTTGGATCCTTCTTTTTGAATTCTTTATTTAGTTAAGTGTAAAAGCACTGGCAGCCTCAGCAGCTCCATACCAAAGAGTTTCTTTTCAAGGTTCCCACTTAAAAAGATTTCCACAACTGGGAAAGGAACAGTAACTAGAATTTTCTTATTGAACTTCCTGCTTTTTGTGTGTGTGTTTTCATATATATGTTTTTGCCTGAAATCATCATGTAGTGTCCAAGTTAATGAAATCTCCCCATGCTAATGAGTATATTGGAAAGGGACAACTTCATTGATGATGGGAAGGAAAAAATTTTGCTTGGTCAAAAGAAAAACCCTTGAGCTTAATACTCAAAGGCATGAAAGCTAACAAGATGGAAGCTTAAATTGGGTTTGGCTTTGAGGACCTCAAGTAACCTTGTCTGTTTTTTGCTTGGATGCCACAGTATAATCCACACTGTGTGGAATGCTTTCTAGAGATGATATGCAGTGGGAAAGCCTGAAACAACCTCAGAGAGACACAGTAGTTTCTACAGGATGTTGAAACCTGATCTAGTAATATTCAGTAAGAAATTATCTAATATTTTTTCCTTTGGGATTTGAGCACTTGAATTTGTAGTCTTCTTAGAAGGACAGGAAGAAGGTTCCCCAGGTCTCTTTGTCAACAAGAATAGGAAGCATAGTAGCACAGAACCTCTGTCAGAATTTAATGTGAACAGAATTGTAAAGTTTGAGCCAAAGCACAGAAGTGTGTGACCAAGCCAGAGTAATGCAGAACTTAGCTCTTGGGTATTGATTCAGCAAAGCTTTAAGCACATGCTTAAGTCCTTTTTAGAATCAGGGACCTGACGGCTGCTTTTGCTTTCATCCAGGTGGTAAAATCCTGTTACAAAAGTAACATAGAAGAGAAATTCTTCAAGGAAAAGCTTCTAAAACTGTGGCTAACCTAAATAAGTCAGTGGGGAAGGTCCTGGTGGTGTATAGCAGTTTGTGTTTTGCTTGACTTTCTACCTCTGCAAAGACAGCTGTTGAGATTTAATGATCCTGTGAACTCCTCAAGAATCAAGGGATGTAAAGATCTTAGTTATCTCAGCATTTCTACCCAGGGAAAATTTAACAAATAAAACAGATCTGTATCTGAAAATAATTGTTGTATGTAAAGCCATATTCTAAACAAGTCATCCAGTAACACTAAAGGGATGCAAAAAAGTTTAATAGTGAGCTGAGTGATATTTTTTTCCCTCCCTGCCATTACTTTAATTCACTCAAACATCTTATTAAATACAGTGGGATTCAGGAAGTCGTGGGCCCACTCCTGATTGGTCCGTGCATGCACTGAAGATTAGAATTTTTTCACAAGCAATGTCAGATGGGGATGGATGTGCACTCTGTATGCACTTGCATGACCCCAGGAAAATACCAGGAAAATAAAGGGTGGAACATCCCCTATCACTTGCCACCATGAATCCTGATAAAAGACTGAGCTGTGGGGAAGGAGGGCAGGTCATGGGCTCTATGCTTACAGAATATCTTGAAGAATCACATTTAGTGACACAGTGTACAAATGCTAGAAATCTAAACATTTAGATGGGTGAACTAGAATGCCTGGCATTAAATGAGAATAAAGTAATGGTGGAATAATTATAATCAATGGGATATGGTAATACCAGAGTACAAAATATATAGGAATGACAAAGTAGGTTGCGCTATTGGGGGAGTGACACTTTTAAGAAATACCTTTTTTGATTCTCAATCAGCCTTGGGTGCCAGCTGACTGGAGACTAGCTAACATAACACTGATCTTTAAAAAATGGCTCGAGAGATTATCTTGGCAGTTACAAGCCAGTAAATCTAACTTCAGCAGCAGGTATATTGGTTGAATCTATAATAAAGAATAGAATTGTCAAACACATAGATGAATATAATATGTTGTGGAAAAGTCAACGTGGCTTTTGCAAAGGGAAATCTTGCCTCCCCAGTCTCTTAGAATTCTTTCAGCATGTCAACAAGCATGTGGGCAAGAGTGATCCCCTGGTTAGTATAAGTGGACTTTCAGAAAGTCTTTGACAAAGACTCTTTAGTGAAGTAGGCAGTCCTAGGAACAGAGGGAAGGTCCTCTCTTGGATCAGTAACTGCTTAAAAGATCAGAAACAAAAGGTAAGAATAAATAATAATAGTAATAAATAAATACTGGAGAGGTAAATAGTGGGGATCCCCCATTGATCTTTATTGGGACCTAAGCTCTTGAACATACAGTAAAACTTCAAGTATGAAGACCTTAGGAATGGAGGTTGTTCATGACTCTGAAATGTTCATAAATGAACAAAACGTTATTTGTTCTTTCAAGAGTTTACAGTTGAGCTGACTCAATACAGCTTTGAAACTTTGCTGTGCAGAAGAAAAATGTTGCCATTAACCATCTTAATTTAAACAAAACAAGTGCAGAAACAGTTTCCTCGCCTTGTCAAATCTTTTAAACTTTTTTAATAGTTTACATTTAATGCAGTACTGTGCCATATTTGCTTTATTTTCATTTTTTTTCTCTGCTGCTGTGCTGCTTAGTTGCATATTTTCTGTTTCAAACGAGGTTGTATTCATAAAGGATTTGGAAAAAGAGGTGAACAAAGGGATGAAAAACTTGGCAGATGACACACAATTACTCTAGATTAAGTCCAAAGATGACTGTGAAAAGTTACAAAAGGATCTCACTAAACTGGGTGACTGAGCAACAAAAAGGCATATGAAATTGTGTTCATAAAATCAACATAACGCATATTGGAAACAATTCCAGCTATACATACAAAATTAGCTGTTAATCACTCAAGAAAGAGTTCTTGGGAGTTATGAAATTGCAACCAACATACTAGTCTAACAATAGTGATCAGTACATCATGAGCATCCTAAAGGCATCTAATGTGACATACCTTACATTAGATAATACACAGTTATACTATAAGGTTGAATGTGGGGGTGCAAGTTGTCACGGCTAGGAACCATTTCGAAAGGGATAGGAAAGACAGAAAATATCACCATGCCACTATATAAATCCATAGTATGCCTACACCTTGAAAACTGTGTGCAGTTCTGGTCACACCATCTCAAAAAGAGAGAATTGGAAAAGGTACGGGGAGTGGGGGAAAATGATTATGTGTATGGGACAGCCTCCCTATGAGGTACGATTCAAAAGACTTAAAAAGAGGTGAGTGATGGAAGGCTATTATTAGACATCTATAGAGTCATGAACGGTGTGGAGAAAATGAATAGGGGCATGTTATGGCACCTTCACAAACAAGAACTAGGAGTCACTCAGTGGGCAGCAAGTTTAAAACAAACACAAGGAAGTACTTCGCACAATGCACAGTCAACGGGTGGAATTTAATTGTCAGGTGTGTTATGAAGGCCAAAAGTATAACTGGATTAAAAAAAAAAATTATAAATTCACTGAAGATAAGTTCCTCAATGGCTACTGGCCAAGATGGTCAGGGATGCAATCCCATGCTGTATGCCTCTGAGTCCCGAAGCCTCCAACTACTAAAACCCAGGGCAGGGAGGGTTCATTTCAAATTGCTCTGTTCTGTTTGTTGTGTCTCACGCCTCTTGCACTAGCCACTTTCAGAAGACAAAATCCTGGGCTAGATGGACTATTAGTTTTATCTAGTGTGGCTGTTCTTATGCTTTAGTTAAACTGTTCTTTTTCTATTGTGCCTCTCTAGCTAAATAAGCTAACATTAAACTCCTGTTGGTAGAATTCTGTATGCTCAAGAGAATTAGAAAATGTATCCAGCCTACTGCACAAAGATTTCTAAACAGGAGCTAGTGCCCCCCACAGTAGCTAGACTGTAAGAATGTGAGATTAACGTAGCATTTGTCTGTCCAAAAATGTGCTGAGAAATGAAGTGAGGGAACGAAGCAGAGAACCTTACTTTCACAAAGTTGCACAAATATACACTCATGATATTTGCCCAAGAGGGAAAAACTGTTAAGACAAAAAAGCTTCTCCCTCCCTCCTTTCCTTCCCTGCATGTCTGATTGATATTCCTGACTGTTAGACTGGATGCTAGCCTTGGTAGCATTCTTGGTGACTAGAATAGCATGATTTCTTTCTACAGAGTGGCTGGCTTCAGTCAATCAGGCAGCAATCACTGCTACCTTTAAATATTTCTATTTATTTTGAGACAGCCTCCAACTGTTTCAAAGTTAGGCTTGAAATTTGGAGGAAGGGTTTTTTAGGCAAAATGTAGGGTAGTTTAGCACCGTTTGAATACAGTGTACACCAATCCTTCATTTCTCAGCCTTTGGCCACCCCAGGTTGCCAACTCTGAAGTAATTTTCCCAAAGGTTTACTAACTTAGGCTATGTCTACACTTACTAAAGTTAGTTTGAATTAGTTCATTCGAACTAACTAATTCGAACAAATTTTAGTTAGTTTGAATTAACTTAATTTGAACTAGCAAAATTTAGTTCGAACTAAGCAAGTACCATTCATGGCACTTGCTTAGTTCGAATTAGCGAATTGCATTGAGTTCAATGGGCCGGTTAGTTCCAACTAAGCAATTAGTTCGAACTAACATGGCCACATTGGTTAATTCGAACTAACTAGATCGAATTAACCCTTAGCATATTCGCATTTATTAGTTCGAATTAAGGAAGCCCTTAATTCGAACTAATGAAAGCCTAGTGTAAAGCCATGGCTTTAGTTAGTTCGAATTAAGCTTCCTTAATTCGAACTAACTTGCCAGTGTAAACATAGCCTTAGCGTTCATGTAATGCTGAATGCCAGGTTCTTTAGTTGTTCCCTAAATATCTAGTTGCATAAGCTTTAAAAAAGCTACATTTGATTTTGTTACATATTAAGTCTTTGTTTAGTTTAAATACATGTCTGTATCTTTTTTGATCAACCTGAAAAATTTGCATGCTATGCAGTAGCCATCATCTATGCTTTATTAAATATCTGTCAATTATAAATATCAAGGTTTTACATTAATGTCAAGATAGTACATCAAAAATTCATGGAATATGTGACTTTTTCCAAGGGTATTTAATACTTAATGCATTTGTATCATTTTTCTTTCTAGATATATTGACAGGTTTTATTAGATGTTTGTTAGGGAGATTTCATTTTTGCCTAGAGACTATAAAAGAAGTTGCATGGTAAATCAATTTTTTAATCAGAATATTGTTAATTTTTTTGTCTTCAAACTCTTATAATTTATATGCTTTAAATTTCTTGGTGTATTTTAACTAGCACGTTAAGATAGTTCAAGGCAGAAATTGAATATGATCAAATGTGCTGGATTCAGTGTATTGTAATTTCTTTAAATAGCTACTGGAATATTGCATTGTGGAAATTGTTCTTATGTATTTTTTGTAATTTTTTTCTGTATTCCATCTTTTATTACAAAACCCTATTATTCTTTCCCTTTCTTGTAATTAATCCATATAAAAAGACTGGTTATGCACACCTGAGCCATTAAGATATGGTAGTCTCTAATTTCTAGAAATTTATTAATGAGGGGATTAACTGATTATACAGTTTTCACCCATAGGCCACATGTTGAAATCTGGATTTACGTTTGTAGTAACTAAAAGTCTGATGGCTGTTCATTAGCCCACGCGAATTGAACTGGTGATCTCAGTACAGTTCCTTGTTGTCAGATGTCTCCATCACAAATACTAAACCATCAAAATTAACATTAATTTTCACACTTAGAAAGCCAACGGCTACTGATTGATTATAGTTGAACTACCCTGTTGCTTTCTAGAGATGCTCACTGTAGGCCATGGTTGAAGACACACTGGCTGATTAATATGAGGAAGATTGCATGCTTTCTTCCTGTGTAGTACATGATATGAAGTTTCATTTAAGAACTTCACTCTAGTGTGTTCTAAGACCTTTGAAGTCCAAGTTTGTTTTAGAGGAAAAGTCTGTAAAATATATTGAGATGCTTATTTTCCCTATTTGTATGCCATTTAACTTTTTTAATAGCACATTCTGACTACTAATCAATTTGCTCTTCATAATTATTCATTCTGTCAAGAGTGGTTGTTGAAGAATCCTTTGTACATCTAAAAACAAACGAGTCCTGTGGCACTTTAAAGGCTAACAAATTTATTAAGACATAAACTTTCATGGGCTAGAAACCACTTTGTCAGATATGCACCTGCATCTAATGAACTTGGTTGTAGCCCACAAAAAGCTAATTCCTTAATAAATGTTAGTTTTTAAAGTGCCACAGGACTCCTTGTTTGTTTTGCTGAAACAGACTAACCCGGCTACCCCTTTGGAGCTTGTACACTTGAAGTTTCTTTTCATCTCATGATAAACAGGTGCATATTGTTGGTTTAAAGTAGAATCTATTTCCACTAAATTTAGATTTAAAAGATTAGGATTTCAGTGGTGAATTAATTTGAACCACCGGTGTCAAGTTGATGATGCTGGATCAGATTTTCATTTTAATTAGCATCGTGTTTATTTTAAAGCCAGCTATTATGATTTAATGGAAGAGTGCTTGGAAGGATTTTGACCTTGCCTGGACATGCTATGACTACTGGTCAAATTCAAAAGGAAATCATCTAATAATTTTGTGCATATCATTTTGGTGATTATTCTGCTCCAAAGCCAGTAGGTGGCCTCAGTGCCACACTGACAAGGTCCCGCCTGGTGAATATGAAATCTGTTTTGCCAAAGCTAATTTCAATATGCCAGTTGTTGAAAAACTCCATGCTGCTTTTCTTAAGAAAAATCATTTAATACAAAAAATAAATATATTAGGAAATGCAGTAAATTTGTAAGCACTACAAATATAAAATTATTGTTCCTGGATTAAACATAAATGGGGAAGCATTCTGAAATTTCACACAAAATTTTCTTCAGGATCTTTAGGCACAGAATGAGCTATAAAGGTTTGATAGTTATTAGTTTGTAATAGAACAGGACATAAATGTTCTAGCGCAAATCTTTAAATTTAAACTGGTATGCTTGCTAATTTTTTTTAATCTCACTTCTGAATGTTAACTTTCCTGGATGCTTAGTTCATTATATCAAGGTATAATTTTTAAACTATTAATATACCGGTAATCAAAATGGGAATGTTGTAAAGAAATAATTGAGATTTTTAGAATTGGAACAGAGTACATAATTTCAGTTATCTCGGATTCTAACATGTTCATCTTTTAACTATGGTATAGTTTGGCTGGAGAGATCACCTCCTAAAATATGCTGCTTATAGCTCAATATTGTTTTAGTGGTTTTGTGAGAAAGGGGATTTGTTTTGTTAAATGTACTATTAAATTTAAACAGTATTTTGCTGTGCAATGTACAGCGTGTGTGTCTGTGTGTGTGTGTGTGTGTGTGTGTGTAGGGGAGAGAGAGAGAGAATGTAGAAGTTGACACTGAATTTTTAAAAGAAAAGCGCAAATTATTAACTTGAAAATGATAAATTTCAGAGCTACTCCATCCAAAGGGTTAACGACAGGGATTGGGCAGAGCAGACACCTGGGACCCAACACCCAATTGGCAGTCTTTTGTAATGTATAATTTGCCTAAAATTGCGCACTGAGGACAAGCTTTTGTTTTCTAATTGATTTACGGTTTGAGCCACTTTTACCTCATCCCCTACTGTCCTGCACACAGTGCCAGCAAGTACATTATAGTGAGAGATGATAAATTACCATGCACTTGTGATGCTAATGCATCAAGAGTAAAAACTGCATATTACATGGAGCTTCATGTATTAACAGTGCTGCAAAGATACAGCCAAGCTAAAATTCATTCATATCTTAAGAAATAACCATTTGTTCATTTGATCACTTACTGCAGTCTGTCTACAGACTTAATTGAAATTGAAGATTAAAATTATAGTAATGTAGCTTTCAATCTGTTAATTGGGATAAAGTTTTAAAGTGCTTAAAAACTCCACATCTTTTTAGAAAGTGTATGATAGGCTATTTGAAACATACTGCATTTTGGATACTTCCAGTAAGTCATTAACCAGAAAACAGTGACGGGTTTTACAGGTTTAAAAAAGCTTTTTTAACCACAGTACTTTATTTGCTATTGTCGACTAAAGTATATATCTTTTATATCTAATCTGACAAATAATGTAAGAAAAAAATGGATTTTTCCTACTTCTGGTTTGGAGTATCTACATATAGTTGCTGCACTAAACCAATCTAACCTATGCAAGTCACTGAAACTACTTAAATATTTTAATCTATTGAGAGTTCTGAAGTACGGCATAACCTCTGTGAATAAACCCTTTGTGGGTACATGGAAGAAAAGAAAAACTTAGAATAAATTCATTCTGCATATTTAAAAATCAGAATTAAAATTCCAGGGTGAGAGAGGAGATTGACACTGGTGAATCCTCATGTTTATTTCTTGTTCAGGTTTTCTGAGGTTGACTATTTTCTACTTTTGTGAAGTCAGTCCACCTTAAAATTTTATTTTTGTTTGGTGTCTGTGAGTTCCAGTCTTGAAATGTGAAGAAACAGATTTATGGCGGCTGCTGGGCACAACAAATTAAGTTGACAGTGATGTATGAGAGCATAATAGCATGATGATCCCTCTGTAGCGCGGCTGGACGCCTCCTGCTTCATTTGGCTCTTGTTAGGATCTGTTAGGCAGCTAAGTAATGAAAATTCTGCTGACTGATTTCTGATTTTTTTTTCTCTTTTCACTTTTCTGAAACTTCTATTTCCCAGACCCATCCTAATGCAAGCAAACTACCCTTAAAGGATTCTTTCACTTACGATGACTACAGGTTGGTGTGCTATCTTTTAAAGTGAATTCTGGGATCTTCAAAAGTGAAAAATGCTTGACTAGGAGAAAGGGAAAAAATCCCAAACCTGTTAAAACATCAGTGTGTGATACTTAATGATACCTTGGGGGGGGGCCCCCCCCCCCCCCCCCCCCACAACAAAGAATAGAGTAAGTGTTGTATTTCAACAGTTGTATAGAAATTGTCATTAATCTTGAGTAAGAGGAGTTAAGTTAGCCAAATGACACTTGACAGCCTGAGATTAGTGTGATGTTGGGTACCTTTTAGATAACTTTTATTCTTCGAGCGATGTCCCTGTGTGTGCTCCACATCAGGTGTCATCACGTCCCGCGGCGAAGAGTGGAGTCTTCTTAGCAGTAGTGCCAGAGGGGGCTGCACGCGCCGGTCGTGGCTCACGACCATTGCAGCCAGTCTTGGCGCGCGCAGCCCCCTCACTCCCTCAGTTCCTTTTCAACCGCCCTCGGGTGAAGACAGTGCTTCCTCACTGTCTAGTCAATTCGACCTAAAGAAGAGGAAAAAGACAAAAAGAAACAACTCTTCAGTCATAGTCACTGACGGTTCGTTATTTAGCCAACGGTTAAAAAAAAAAAAAAAAAAAGCCGCTTGGCCGTTTCGGCCAGTAACGGCTGAACGGCAGCTCTAACAACTCCCGCCTTTTATAATGCCCTCTTCATCGGGTTTCAAAAGGTGCTCAGACTTCCAGGACCCGATTCCGGCTTCTGACGGACACGCTCAGTGTGTCCGCTGCCTCGGGGACTCTCACGTCCCTCAGAAGAGCTCCCATTGCCGCAACTTAAGCGCAAGAGCCAGGAAAGAAAGGGACCTCAGGCTAAGAATGTTCCTCATGGAAAAATCCTTGGCCCTGGCTCGTCCAATGGCTCTGACAGACACTTCGTGGACCCACCGGCAAGCTGGCATTCAAGCGCCCCGTCACCAGCGCACACCAACACTTCAAGAAGGGAACGTTCCCCCTCAAGAAATCCTTCAAAAACGACCGCTCAGAAGGCTTCTGGTTCCTTGGGCACAAAAATGGTTGCAAAGCATGGGAGTGACAAATCCTCCCACAAGGAGCAGGGAATGAGAGGCACAGGTTCCTCTTCCCCCGCAGCAGCGGCCCTGATCAAAGCGGTTCCCAGCAGACAGACGGACCGCGCTACCCCGGCGCCGGCTACGGCTCTGTTCGAAGCCCCGGTGTCGCAGGTGCCGCAGCAGTTGGATCCGGCACTGGGCTCTCCACGCCGCACTGATGGAGCCCAGAGTTCGCCTGCCCCGGCACCATGCACGGTCACAGATGCGGCACCACGAAAGAGAGCCAGAAAAGAGAGGCACATTTCTCCTGCCCTCTCATTTACAGACCGCTCCAGGAGGCAGTTCTCTCAGCCTCATGCAGACCGTGGGCACTCCTGCTGCTCACACAGAGGCTGATCCCCGACGAGATCTCTTCACTCAAATGCAGACTCAAGACGCCATCTCTCCCCATGCTGTCATCACAGCACACCTCATTATCGATCTTCTGATAGGTGGGAGCACTGCCCAACGTGCCACAGCATGCGTTCTATTGGATATCATCATCATCATTACTCTCGCTCCCCACTCCGCTCACCTAGCCATTCTTTCTCTATACTTTCTGAGCACTCATCAAGATCGCCCCTGTCAGTGCGTACCGTTGACAATGCTCCCAGTTACATCAACAGATCCCTGCTACTGAGGAGGCAGTAATTCCATCCTCATCTTCGTCGAGTGATGATACAAAGCTGTTCAATGACTTATTCAAAAGAGTGGCACAGGAGTTGGAAATCCAACTAGAAGAGGTTGCGGAGCCTAAACATAAACTCCTCAAGATTTTACATGCTTCAACATCATCCAAAATAGCTATGCCAATGGACTCAGCGCTTATGGACCCTGCCAACGTTATCTGGCAAAATCCAGCCACCATACCAGCCACGAATAAAAGGAATGACAGGAAGTGGTACATTCCTTCAAAGGGAATGGAATTTTTGTTCACGCATCCTCCAGCAAATTCCCTTGTAATGGATGCAGCAAACCAGAGAGGAAAGCAGTTAAATTTTAAGGCTACTCCTCACGATAAGGATTGTAAATGCTTAGACTCCCTGGGTCGCAAAATATATACATCAGCCACTTTACTCTTGAGAATTGCCAATTATTCTGCTCTTCTCTCCAACTATAACCACTTAATATTCGAGAGACTATCCCAACTCATGGACGCCCTGGCAGACAATAGAAGAGAGCAGCATAAAAGCCTGATAGCAGAAGGACAATTGGTATCAAGAACATCCCTTCAAGCATCTTTGGACGTAGTGGACACAGCAGCTAGAGCACTGGCCACAGCCATTGTTAGGAGAAGGGCATCGTGGCTTCAGATGGCAGGTCTACCTAGAGACCTTCAGACAAGAATAGAAGATCTTCCCTTCGATCAGACTAACCTTTTTGCTGAAAAGACGGACACACTCATGCATGCCATGAAAGATTCAAGAGCCACCTTGCGGACCCTTGGCATTCACACTCCTACATTCAAAAGAAGACAAACGAGATACCAATCCTTCACTCGTCAGTATCAACCTTACTACCCTCAAAACCAACAAAGACATGATCCTCCATTGAGGGGTAGACAGAGAGGTTACAGGCGAAGACAGCCCTCTCACCAGTCCACCAGTTCTCAACCTCAACTCCAAAAACCTCAATTTTGAGGTGTTGGTCGAGGGTTTGAGACTTCCTCCTTGTCCAGCAACATTAAACCAAGTGCCCTTGAACTTCGAATTCTGCCTCAGGCAATTCCACCCTGTCTGGTCTTCCATCACAGCAGACAAGTGGGTCTTGGAGATCATAAATAAAGGTTATTCCATCTCATTAATTTCCCGCCCTCCTCCTCATTACCCTTCCCCGTCCCTTTTCAGGGATACCAGTCACGTACAACTCCTTCAAAGGAAAGCAAACAGCTCCACGACATAGGAGCAATAGAGCCTGTTCCCACTCAACACAGAGGAAAGGGTTTTTACTCTCGCTACTTCATAGTTCAGAAAAAATCAGGCGGATGGAGACCTATTCTAGATCTCAGACCTTTAAACAAGCATGTCAGGAAGCAGCGGTTTAAGATGGTTACTCTAAGCAAGATAATTCCTATGCTGACTCAAGGAGAATGGTTCTCTTCCCTCGACCTCAAAGACGCATACTTCCACGTCACCGTTCATCCTGCTCACAGAAAATTCCTACGTTTCGCGGTGAACAATCAGCACTATCAATACAAAGTAATGCCCTTCGGACTATCCACAGCCCCAAGAACATTTTCCAAACTGCTTGCAGCACCTATAGCCTTTCTCAGGATGCAAGGAGTAAAGATTTTCCCCTATCTAGACGATTTCAGCACACTCCAAAGATGCCGCCACCGAGGCCACCTTACTAACCGCATCGCTCTTCAAGCTAGGGCTGAATATGAACATAGACAAATCTATCATGCAACCCACGAAGAAAATTCTCTTCATAGGGGCTTTATTGAACTCCGAGACAGGAATGGCCTCTCTACCCACAAACAGGTTCGACACACTCCTAGAATTGATTAATCTCGTAAAAGCTGCACCCGTTGTTGCAACTCGTACAGTATTGCAGCTTCTGGGTCACATGGTGGCCTCCACAAGTGTAGTCCACAATACCAGACTGCACATGCGAGCATTACAACATTGGCTAGCAACCGTGTACATACCAAAGTATCACAGCTTGAACAAGAGAGTAACAATCCCAAAAGGACTCCCTGGACTGGTGGTCCACACCCGAAAATGTTCTGGCAGGAACGCCATTTCTGCCGCTTCAACCCACAGTTCTGCTAACTACAGACGCCTCGCTGGTAGGATGGGGAGCCCATATAGACCAATTAACTACGCAGGGCCTGTGGTCAAGGGAAGAAGCCACCCTCCATATAAATGTTCTGGAACTAAGGGCAGTTCGCTATGCCTGCGAACACTTCCTTCCGCTCATTCGCAACAACAGGTGATAAGAGTCATGACAGACAACATGGCTTGCATGTTCTACATCAACCAACAAGGAGGAGCACGGTCACCAGCCCTTTGCGCAGAGGTTGTAAGACTTTGGAACTGGTGCATACATCACTCGATCACCATCACGGCATCCTACCTACCCGGGAAACAAAATGTAACTGCAGACACTCTAAGCAGGAACTTTCCTCCCAACCACGAGTGGGAAATCGACAATGTCCACCTGACCCACATGTTCGACCACTGGGGAAACCCAACAATCGACCTGTTTGCAACATATGTCAACGGGAAATGCCACCGTTTTTGTTCCAGGGCAGGCTTGGGACCCAAATCAATGGGGGATGCCTTTCTAGTCACATGGTCCCAGACCCTCCTGTATGCTTTTCCCCCAATTCCCCTAATACCCAAAGTCCTCCAAAAGATCAGGACAGACCAGGCTCGTGTCATACTGATTGCACCAGCCTGGCCGAGACAGCCATGGTTTGCAGACCTACACGCTCTATCGCGACGCAAACCAATAAGACTACAACCAATCCCGAGCTTATTGACACAGAATTCCGGACGGACTCTCCACCCAGAAATTGAGAAGTTACACCTCACGGCATGGTTCCTCGATGGTTCCGACAAGAAGAACTGCAGTGTTCAGAGGCTGTCCGTCACATCCTCTTTAACAGCAGAAAATCAAGCACTAGGAAAACTTACCTCTTAAAGTGGAAAAGGTTCCAAAGCTGGTGTAACTGTAGAAACATCTCGCCAACGTCATCCTCAATCCCTCACATCCTCGACTACATCCTGGATCTAAAACAGTCTGGGCTTTCCTTTAACTCCCTGAAAGTCCATTTAGTGTCGATTTCAGTTTTCCATGACCAACTCAATAGCTCATCAATCTTTACTGACCCCATAGTGAAACGTTTTCTCATGGGCATTCAAAGACTGTTCCCTACTGTACAACCCCCACCACAGCCCTGGGATTTGAATCTAGTCCTTAACACACTAATGAAAGTCCTTTGAACCTCTGGCAACCTGCTCACAACGCCACATGTCGATGAAAGTAGCTTTTTTTGGTCGCTATTACATCTGCAAGAAGAGTAGGAGAAATTAACGTCCTCACAACAGATCCTCCTTATACTGTGTTCCAAAAGGATAAAGTTACATTACGCCCTCATCCCAAGTTCCTGCCCAAAGTTGTGTCCCACTTCCATATTAATGAACCCATACACCTACCTACCTGCTATCCAAAGCCTCACAAGAACCATCGGGAAGCCGTCCTTCATACACTGGATGTCCAACGAGCGTTGTCATTCTACCTAGATAGAACAAGACCATTTAGAAAATCAAACAGGTTATTTGTCTCTATCGCAGAGAGATGCAAAGGCCTACCAATCTCTAACCAAAGACTATCAAAATGGATAAAAGACTGTATTGTGACTTCCTACCAACAAAATAAAATACAACCCCCAGATAAAGTCAAGGCACACTCCACACGAGCGATGGCGGCGACTACAGCATTCTTAAATAATGTTCCTCTTGCAGATATATGTAGGGCTGCCACTTGGGCCTCTGTCCACACTTTCATGACCCACTATGAGCTTAACAAAACCTCTTATAATGATGCCAGAGTGGAGTTGGCGGTGCTTGCTTCCGTACACCGAAGTCCCTCCTCCACGACCGATAACGGCTAAGAAGTCACCTGATGTGGAGCACGCACAGGGACATCGCTCGAAGAAGAAGGGGTTGCTTACCTGTAACTTCTGTTCTTCGAGATGCGTGTCCCTGTGGGTGCTCCACTACCCTCCCTCCTTCCCCTCTACTTCGGAGTACTTACCTCGTTGCTCCGCGGTGGAAAAGGAACAGAGGGAGTGAGGGGGCTGCGCACACCAAGACTGGCTGGAATGGTCGCGAGCTGCGACCGGCGTGTGCAGCCCCCTCTGGCACTACTGCTAAGAAGACTCCGCTCTTCGCTGTGGGACGCGATGACACCTGATGTGGAGCACCCACAGGGACACGCATCTCGAAGAACAGAAGTTACAGGTAAGCAACCCCTTCATCTGCAATATAAACCTCCTCATTTTTCATAAAAGGTTTTACCAGCACAGAACTGATATTTGGAAGAGATCTGAAAATCTTCTCTTATACATGTGAAGTCTGAATGTGTTTTGGAGTTGCGTTTTGAGTTCAGATAAAAGGAGCTTGAATTGAGTTAAAAAAGATATATAACATGAATAAGAGGAATTTATGAACTCTCATAGGGACCTTTTATTCCTTTTGTAGTTCTGAGTCAATATTTCGGGATGGTACCTCCACAGCAGTTTCCTTCACTGATAATGCCATGGAGAGAGGTGTTAGCTTACATGTGATGTTGCCCAAAATGTGACTTATAAAGGTGTAAATTTTATAAAGTATTATACTGGCCAGCTTTTTAGTACTTCAGATAATTTTCATAATTCAGGGATTAGTTGACTGGATCCACTAAAACACTATACAGGAAATTCTGATATTTGGTGGCCTATGGAAAAGGCACACTTTTTAAATGTTTACGTAAATGGAGATATGAATGTTTAATGTTCTTTGGGGAGAGAGTTTGGAAATGCTTATCTAACTATTGATTTCATTGGGTTGCAGCTGATCAGCTGGCTGTATTTAAACAATGAAAGCTTGAAGATTTGATTCTTTGCAGGTGGGCGGTTTCCTCTGTTATGACACGACAAAATCAAATTCCAACTGAAGATGGTTCCCGAGTTACCTTGGCTCTGATTCCTTTATGGGACATGTGCAATCACATCAATGGTCTGGTAAGAATTTCTTTAATGTGGCGAAGAAGCTTTAGATCTTAATATATTAAACCATTTCAATTTCTGTTGCACATTTTAATACCGACTTTTCTTAAATCAGGGATTCTAATCTTCCCTGCTGACCCTCAAAAGCAAACATCTTAAAGCTTTGTGACAACTTCTTAAATGTCTTGAAATATTTCAGTGAGAAAATCCCTCATACTTATGAGACTTTTATATGTAACTGAAAACCTTGAATAGATTTTCCTTTTTTTCTTGCACTTTTACAAGCATGAAGCTTTGAGAAGAATTTCCAATTATATGAGACAGGCTTGGTGGCAAATTCTTTCCAGAGAAATTTGAACATTTCTAATCCTCACACGGGCAGAATTCTGTTTCTGGCATTGCTGACAAAGCTTTTCACAAGACTAGATAGTTTTGTATTAGGTCTGTGAAATCAGACTATGGTGAAGGCTCTCTCTCAGAGCATCTCTGTTCTGGCTACCATAGGTGAAAGTGGATAGAAATTTGCAACTAAGTAATGCTGCTTGCTCTTAACCATGCCCAAAGAGCCTCCTTATGAAGACAGCAATCATAGAATCATAGAATCATAGAATAATAGGGTTGGAAGGGACCTCACGAGGTCATCTAGTCCAACCCCCTGCTAAAAAGCAGGACCACTCCCCCTAAATTATCCCAGCCAGAGTTTTGTCTAACCGAGCCTTAAAAATCTCCAAAGATGAAGATTCTACCACCTCCCTAGATAGCCCATTCCAATGCTTCACCACCCTCCTAGTGAGAAAGTTTTTCCTAATATCCAACCTTGACCTCCCCAGCTGTAATTTGAAACCATTGCTCCTTGTTCTGTCCTCTGTTACCCTCGAGAACAGCCTAGCTCCCTCCTCTTTGGAGCAACCCTTCAAGTAGTTGAAGGTTGCTATCAAATCTCCCCTCAGTCTTCTCTTCTGTAGACTATATAAGCCTAGTTCCTTCAGTCTCTCCTCATAAGTCATGTGCCCCAGCCCCCTAATCATTTTTGTTGCCCTCCGCTGGACTCTTTCTAATTTGTCCGCATCCTTTCTGTAGTGGGGAGCCCAAAACTGGACACAGTACTCCAGATGCGGCCTGACCAGTGTCGAATAGAGGGGAATTATCACATCCCTCGATCTGCTGGCAATACTCCTACTGATGCAGCCTAATATGCCATTGGCCTTTTTGGCAACAAGGGCACACTGTTGGCTCATATTCATCTTCCCGTCCACCATAACTCCCAGGTCCTTTTCTACAGCACTGCTACTTAGCCGATCGGTCCCCAGCCTGTAGCAGTGCATGGGATTTTTCCGTCCTAAGTGCAGGACTTTGCACTTGTCTTTGTTGAACCTCATGAGGTTTCTTTCGGCCCACTGTTCCAATTTGTCCAAGTCTCTCTGGATCCTGTCCCTGCCCTCCAGAGTATCTACCATTCCCCCCAACTTGGTGTCATCCGCAAACTTACTAAGCACGCAGTCTATTCCATCATCAAGATCATTAATGAAGATGTTGAATAGAACCGGCCCCAGGACCGACCCCTGGGGCACTCCACTCGTTACCGGATGTCAAGATGTCAAGAACAAAGTCTAGTTTAACAAAACCAGTACATCTGTTAGTACATCAAAGAAACACTACTTAACACATGCAAAAATACTACTTTAGGGCATATTAAACATTTAAAAGATGGCATGTGTATATAGAAAGTCAGACCTGCTGACGTTTTGGCTCACCTGCGTTTTTCTCCTAACTCATAGAGGATCAAGTCTCGACTTGATAACAGGTTGGTCAGTATTAAACTGATCAAATGGGAATTCACAAGAGAAAAATTTGCCAGGCTTGTTTAGCCAACCACAGAGCTTCTGTACATTTTAGAGTTTATATTTTCAAATTATATTGTCAGTAGGTAAGGTGAGTCATGTAAACAACAGCAAATTTGACTTATTCGGCCAAATTTTAGTAATTCGGTACCTGTGTAAGGGAGAGTTGACCTGTCAGCATGTGTTAGCAGTAGTAATTATTTACATTTTCCTGTTGACATTAGCATTTTTGTTTTTTAGATCATATAGCAGGTTTCTTTAGGGCAGATATTACCATGACAGACTATATCAAATACAGTGGACCTCAGTCCTGCCTGAAGATTTTTTCTCTTTTTTACTCTTCCCATTGAGGTGTTCTGTTGTGTGTGTTTTTTGGTTACCCATCACTTCTCACAACTGAATACTTGTAGAAGAATGTAGTAGCTCTCTTACTTTATTTCAAGGATAGATTTTGTGTGTGACTAGCTTCGAATATACAATATTTTGTAAACGTCATGAACCAATTAAAAAAGAAAAAAACCCTCCTGCAAGGCTTATACGCAAGTGTAATACTTAATGTAACTCTCTCGTCACCCTGTTTTTCCTTGACACTTTTGGAGAGGCTTGTTCTTCTCTACTAGATGGTTCTTAATGAGTTCCTTTAAGGCTCGGATTTAAAAATGGAGAAGGAAGAAAAATGATGCTTCTGAGAAAAAAATTAAACGTAGCTAGTCCATATTAAAAGCAAGTTCAAGCAGCTTGTTTTAATTATTTCAAACTTCTGCTTAGATTTGTAAAATAATTTTTTGTTATGCTATTTGATTAATAGACTTGGTGCTGAGGCAGCTTGTGGACCTACAACTGTGAGGATAAAGTTGAGAGGTCTCTAATCAGTTGTTTGTATTACTTACATTTGAGTAGTTTATATAAACAAAGGTAGTTGCAGGTTTTAGGAGCTAAATGTTATTGGCTCTGCTCAAATAGAAAAGCTCTGTTAGAACTCTTTCTTTTCGGTACAAGTTTAGGTATTTTTAAATGATCAGAAGGAGGAATACCCATGAAAATCACTTTTACTCATCTTCCCAGCATTGTGCATAAAAGGATTGGGAGGGTAAGAGTCTCTTTGCTTGATTGTAGCTTATCCTGATAAAATGCAGCAGGTAGACCCTTGACTCACTGCATGAATGTGTGGAAAAGATGGTGGTGTGTTTTTCCAGTGTTGTTTCCAAAGGTAGTGTTGAACTGCCTCTTCAGTCAGTCCTTAGTATAATAACATGTCCCTATTCTTGCTTTATCCTACAAGTCTTTTTTTTTTCACATGCTAAATTATAAATGCTCTTAGGATTTTAGCTAGTGTTAGGTCCATCCAGATTTTTCTTGCTTCTGACACTGCTAATTAGATCAATTTGTAGCTAAGAACTCTTTTTTAAGAAATATTTGGTTTTGTGCATTTCTCATTGCTCATTCTCATTGTTTTGTGTGCTTGCTCATGTTTATTTCAAATAGTTGTGTGCGTGCTTCCTGCACAATCTACTGGAAAGTTTTCTTCTAGTGGTACCTGTAGGGACAGCTTTTCAGCCCCTAGAGTTGTGCCTTCATGGCATCCTATATAGGGCTCTGCCAACCCTTTGCCCCTTCAGTTCCTTCTTACTGCCCATGACAGATTGAATCATAGAAACTGGAAGGGACTATGACAGGTCATCGAGTCCAGTTCCCTGCACTCATGGCAGGACCCAGTACCCCCATTAAACCATCCCTGACAGGTGTTTGTCTAACCTGCTCTTAAAAACCTCCAATGTAGGAGATTCCACAACCTGCCAAGGCAACTTATTCCAGTGTTTAATCACCCTGACTGTTAAGTATTTTTTCCTAATGTCTAGGCTGAACCTCCCTTGCTGTAATTTAAGCCCATTGCTTCTTGTCCTATCATCTGTGATTAAGGAGAATATTTTTTTTCCTTCTTCCTCATAACCTTTTAGGTATTTGAAACTGTTAGCATATCCCCTCTCTGTCTCCTTTTTTCTAGACTAAACAAACCCAGCTCTTTCAATCTTCCCTCATAGGTCTGATGTTCCAGACCTCTAATCACTTCTGTTGCCCTTCTCTGGACTTTCTCTAGTTTCTCCACATCCTTTTTGAAATGAGGCGCCCAAAACTGGACACAGTAATCAAGCTGAGGCCTAATCAGTGCAGAGTAGAGTGGAAGAATCACTTCTCATGTCTTACTCACAATACTCCTGTTAATACACCCCAGAATGGCGTTTGCTCTTTTTGCAACAGTATTACACTGCTGACTCATATTTAGCTTGTGGTCCACTATTACACCCAGATCCCTTTCTCCAGTACTCCTTCCTAGGCAGTCATTGCCTATTTTGTATGCATGCAATGGGATGTTCAACCCTAAGTGGAGTACTTGGCACTTACCTTTATTCAATTTCATTCTTTTTATCTCAGACCATTTCACCGGTTTGTCCAAATCATTTTGAATTGTGATCCTATCCTTCAAAGCACTCACAACCCCTCTCAGCTTGGCATCATCTGCAAACTTTATAACTTTGCTCTCTATGCCATCATCTAAGTCATTGATAAAAAATGTTGAACAAAACCGGACCCAGGACAGGTCCCTGCCGCACCCCACTCGTTATGTCCTTCCAGCCTGAATGTGAACCATTGATAACTACTCCAACCAGTTTTTCGCCCATCTTATAGTAGCTCCATTTAGTTTGTACCTCCTCAGTTTATTAATCAGAATGTGATGTGAGACCATATCAAATGCCTTACTAAAGTCTAAATTTACCACATCTGCCGCTTCCCCTCTATCCACAAGGCTCGTTACCACATCACAGAAAGCTATCAAGTTGGTTTGACATGATTTGTTTTTGACAAATCCATGCTGACTAGCCCTAAGCACCTTATTCTCTTTTAGATGTTTGCAAATCGACTCCTTAATGATCTGTTCCATTATTTTTTTCAGGTACAGAGGTTAAACTGACTAGTCTATATTCCCTGGATTGCTCTTATTTCCCTTTTTGTAGATGGGCACTATATTTGCCCCTTTCCAGTCCTCTGGGACCTCACTCATCTTCTGGAACACCCATCTGGAACAATTGTGTTCTCTTGCATTGCAAGTGCTGCTGCTTTGCCTTTGTCTTGTTGAATATCTGTAAATAGTTCAGAAATAGTTGCATTTAGTGTAGTATAGGCTAAAGTAATTCTGCTTATCGGGCAGTCTCTCTATTTTTATTTCCCCACCTTGGGATCAGGGCATGTCTGGCTCCCAACCTTGTGGGTCCTGCAAGAAGCTTATGCCCAGGGTTGACCCGCACTCTTCCTGCCTCACATGACTAGGACTGAGTCACACTAGAGTGATCATGGAGAGCCCGGTGGAACAGAGGACAAGCACCTCAGCCATGGTGAGGAGTGCACCAGCATCAGCGAGGGAGGCGCTGCTTCAGAAGGACGTGACACCCAGAGAGCTGTGGCACCAGTGTGCCTCCCCGGCATCGCACCCACTCTATGGTGCCACGTAAAACAAAGATAGCGGACCAAGGACATTCACTAATAATGAAGTCCTCGGAAGGGAGAAAAGTGTGACCTGCGCCAGGCCACTTGAACCCCAAACCAGAATACATGGCCCTGTTGACTCTGGCCCCAAGGAGGGGCTCGTTAAATCCAGAGCCCATGGATTCCCTGCCAAGAGAGGTGTAAGGAGATGAAGGAGGATTTTCAGCTCTCCTCCAAACCTGAATATTTTCAAGGCAGCAGGGAAGCTTTTTCAGGTAAGGGTTCCACTGCCTTTGCCTTGACATGACTGGGACCAAGCCCTGGCACTGAGAAAATCCACAGTGCCATCCATCAGTAGCCAAGTCTCACTTCTCATGGCACAGATCCCCAGCACCGTCTGGCACTGTGTCCCTGTGGTCTCCACAGAGCGAGAGGTTCTCCTCAGACTCTAAGGCAGTCTTTTTCTGTGCTGAGGTTGCGGGCACCATAGCAGCATCATAGAGTAGAGGCTGCACACTCCCTTGCGAGGCTATGGCTCCCTCAATGGCAGATGCCTTTGTGTAACCCATGTGCCTAAGTGAGAGTGTCTCTTTAAGGGATCTCTTGAGGCTCGGTTACTGTTGCTAGGCAGACTTAGCTGCCCCGAGCCAGAAATGTATGGAAATTGGGTGTGGTAGCTGTGAGCATGCTCCATAAGATATCCTGCTGTTGGTGTGGCCAGATGACATGAGAGCAGCAGCCAGGAGTTGTATGAGAAGAGCCCATGTGCTCAGTGTGTGAGTGGGAGAAGCTGAGCCAGGAGTGGACAGCAAGATGTTTTCTCTCCCCCTCTGGAGCCTTTTGTAGCAGAGTTTGTGCATATATATACATGACTGAGTGCTGGTTAACCAATAAGCTGACTGGATGGTGCTGGTTCCAGAAGAGAAAGAAAAGTCTGCATGGATTTCTACTAAAGATTCCTGCAACCAAGGAAGAAGAAGGAGCTGCTTCTTTCACCTCAAGCCTTTGGACTTGACCAGAGACTGTAACAGAGATTTGGGTGAACTCCACCTAAACTTTGGGACTCTTGGGTATATTTATCACAGCGTTTCTGTGGGGACTGTTCTGTTTAAATTCATTTTGTTTTCTTAAAAGATCCAACTGGGACCTTAATTTCATTCTCTCAAGGCTGACTGGGTCTCCATTTGAGCCTCTGACAAACCTGCTCACTTCTCTACTTATCCTGGAAAATGGCCTTTCTCATAACCATAGCTTTCTCCAGGAGAGTATCCGAGCTCAAAGCCTCCCTGTATGACTTTCTTCAGAGAGAAGGTTCAGCTTCACCCTCATCCAGCATTCCTACTGAAGGTGATTTCTCACTTGCACATGACCAGGACATATTCCTCTTGGCTTTCTTCCTGAGACCACACGCTAGTAGTAGAGAGCATAGATTGCATTCATTGAATGTCAGAAGTGCCTTAGCCTTGTACTTTGAGAGAGCCAAACCATTCAGAACAGCTCAGCTATTTGTAGCCGTAGAAGACAGAATGAAAAAGCTTTCTTCCCAATGAAGTTTGTCATAGATCACTTTTCCTCAGCATGCCAGAGAGGCTGCTGCTTTTGGTAGAGCAATACTACAGTCTGCGGGATTTTGAACTCCAACCTCTCTTCCTATAGTCTAGCTTGGGAGTCACCTACTGGAAAGCAATGTGAGCAAGCACCCAAAGAAGAGAAGACTGTTACTTATTATCTATAGCTGTTGTTCTTCAGTTGTGGTGGTCATGTCCATTCCAAGACCCAGCTGTCTACTCCTCTGTTGGAGTTAGCCTGCAAGAAGGAACTGAAGGGGCGGCGGGTTGGCAGAGCCCTTTATAGGGTGCCATGAAGGTGCGGCTCCAGAGTCCACCCTGTAAATACCGCTAAGTGAAAACTTTCCAGTGGACTGTACATGTGGTGCACACAAAGTTACTTGGAATGGATATAATAAGCACATTTTGAAGAACAACAGTTACAGAAGGTTAGTAAGCAACTTTTAGTCATCAGTGGGATTGTATTTTGACAGTCAAAAATTGATTATTGGTGCTAGTAGAGCTTTGAATGAATAAATAAATTCTGCCTATTGGGCTGGGGCCATCCTTATTAAATCATTAGCCAAGGAAAGTAGTCCTTGCTGCTCTGTCTACTCCTACACAACCCGATATTCATGAACTGGCCTGCTCCAGCAGTGCATCTAAAAGGAGAAACAACTTGTTGGCCTGCATTGTGCAGGAGGTCAGACTAGATTCTGGTCCCTTCTGACCTTAGAGTTTGAGAGTCTCTGGAAAAGGAAGCAACTCCAGTGCTCATTTTCTTACTGTTTTCCCCTATCTTTGTTTACTTTGTAATCATGAGTCTAGCACTATATGGACTTTGTCGAGCAGTCCATTAGAAGTGCTGTTACTTTTAAAAGTTTGGCTGTCTAGTGAAACACACTCAGATGTACAGAACCCTTCTGCCTCCATCTAGGAATCCACAAATGCTTCAGATTCTCTCCTTGCAATATTTTTAGGTGATTTACGGGCTTTTTTTTCCCCAAATTTTGAAAATGTTTCCTTGAATTTATGAAGTAACTAAGGAAACTAAGACATATGAAGCTTTTGAGATACTATCAAGGTTTTCCCTCTGTCACTGAAGAGGAACTTCTGAAAAAATAGCCACTGAGATTGTTATACATTTTGTAATATTTAATGACTGGAAAAGATTACCAAGGGGTATGGTAAATCTAACACTAAGTCTTTAAATCTAGATGACATGTCTTTTTATAAGATGTGCTTTACTTCATCAGCAATGGACCCGGTGCAATACATGGCAGGATGCAGGAATCTCTGGGTGACTGACCTATGTTATGAAGCAGGTCAAACTGGATGATCAAAATGGGCCCATCTCGATTACAGAGAAAGTGTATAAAGGACTTACAGAAGTAGCACAAATTAAGTTACTGTGTGTTTGAGCTGTGGCATATATGTACATTGTCATTATATATGTCCCATATGGCCCTGTTTATGGCTGCCGTTTTGGATTTGTGCTATCTGAGAAGAGTTCCCTGTGGTCACTTTGAAAGCTTTTTTTTTTTTTTGGCTTACAAATGCATGATTGAATATGCAAGCAGTGTAAAATTATTATATGTAAACTGCCAACTAAGCTTTCAAAGCAGCCTAAGGGGCTCTCTCCTCAGCAGAGCAAATCCAAGATGGCAGTCACAGTATAGAACCTGTGTTCAGACGTAATCTCTGTAAATGAAAACAGAGTTCTAATGAAGCCACAAGAACTTAAAGCAGAGAGGAAAATCTGTGGGTTTTTGCAGTTTGTCCCACAGGTCCACAGCCTATTTTACTACAGTGTACGTGTGTAGACTAAATTCAGAATACTTGTCACAAAAGTTGTTGATTGCACAACTTGCTTATGTCTAACGTGGTCTCTGAATCCTTTTTGGTGTAGTTTCTGTATTGAATATATTAGTCAAGAGCATACCAGATTTAACTTTGTTTTAAAAATCCTTTTTAAGATGTTTTTACTTATTATGAGATTTTGATTTTCATTATTTTTAAAAGAAACGTATTCAGGGTATGGTAGAGAATTTCCCCATATCCCATCAGCTCCTACGAAAAAGTCCCTTTGGTATCTGAGAATAATAACTTTAAATAAAGGGATTATCTGCAACTCAGTTGGAGTTTTCTGACATTGGTATCCCCTAAAGATGCACTACTATTCACGCCTCTTTCATTGAGAGAGACCGAAAATGCACTGATAGTTGGAGGGTCTGACACAAAATATAGCACATAATGCAGCACTCCAGTGTGCCTCAGAGGAGTGACTTAAAATCCAAGAACTTTATAAGCTACTGGATTTAGCAGGGTGACCAGCAGGTGTTGGTCTATGGAAGGTACTTCCTTCAGAGTTTCCTATTTACTTCAGGTAAGTGATTTCCTTCCTTGATCTTCTCTAGTGCAGACATATAATGTTCCTAACTAAGAATTGATTGCTTAAGACTCATAAAACATTTAGTGCCAATTGTTTTATGTCAGGTGAAGAAAAAGCAGAAAGTAAAATTAGTTTCGATAATATCCAGCTTCAATAAAAGGCAGCTTCATGCAAATGGGGAGGAAAGAAATGTAATATTCTAAAGATTCATTCCTTTTTTCCCCTTGGGTAGATCACTACTGGCTACAACTTAGAAGATGATCGTTGTGAGTGTGTAGCACTTCAGGATTTTAAGGCTGGAGAACAGGTAATGTGAATCACTTACCTAGACCATGGTAATTTGTTGATGTTTTAAGCAGAAATGTATTGTGTATGAAACTGACTTGATGAAGAGGGTGAAGATTTCGTACAAACTATTGTGTGTCTACTTGATAACTAAACTTGGATGTTTTAATTAGTTGTAGTAGAGCCTTGCTAATCTACATAGAAAGTGATGTGCACTATTTCTCTGCAAAGATTTAAGAACAGAGTCCTGTGGGTGAGGCCTTTATATAACCCAGGCTTTACTGTATTTGGATAATACTTTATAAAGTACTAGTAAAACTAAATAAACTATACAGTTGTCAAAATCAATGAACAAAATACAGTCTTTGTCACAATCGTTTTTTGCAGATTGCCACTGTAGGAGTTGTGTATGCTTTCTCCTGAGTAACAACCATTGAATGTATTTAATCACTGGGGACTGTACTCATAGAAGCCACTGATCTAGAAAATTTAGATGTGGTTATTATAGGTCTGTACCCAAAACTTCCCTCAATGCCTTGGTTTCCATCAGCAACAGCATGTGGTGGAACTTTCCTGGGTTTTGTTTAGTGCTTTTTTTCTGTTTGACATTTCTTATTAGTTTTTATTTAACTAGTTTATGATACCCTAGCATTTGTCCAATCAACAGGTAAGAAGAGGTGGTGTTATCAACATCTCATTAGGCAAAGACCATTCAACCAGGAGATATATGGCATGTACTCTGTGTACCCCAAGACCTCATTAGTCAGAATGAGAAAGGATCCTCTGAAAGTAGAAATTTCCAGAGGGGTAGCCGTGTTAGTCTGTGTATAGCAAAAAAACAACGAGAGTCCTGTGGCACCTTATAGACTAAGAGATTTTCTTCAGCATAAGCTTTTGTGGGCTATAACCCACTTCGTCAGATGCATGAAGTGGAAATCACAGAGGAGAGGTATATATACACATGCCAGGATGGAGGAGGGCAAGTGTTAGCAAAGTCAGTTCCGAGAGCAGATGGGGCCTATTCACACCCGTTGATAAATGTGGTGGAATTCTTCCAGGGACTCTTTCAGTCAGTAGAAGAATTCCACCGGGACTTCAACAATTTCCACCCTACCATCAACCTCAGCTTAGACCAATCCACACAAGAAATCCACTTCTTGCACACCACCGTACGTATAAGGGATGGACGCATTACCACCACCCTATACCGGAAACCAACTGACGAAGTGGGTTATAGCCCACGAAAGCTTATGCCGAAGAAAATCTGTTAGTCTATAAGGTGTCACAGGACTCTCGTTTTTTCCTCTGAATGTAATCGTCCTGGACTGAGGGCCAAGACTCTGAAGCTTTGCCTACACCAGGAAGAGTACCCATTGCTGAAAATAGGAACAGATGAAATGGTTGAATAAAGTTTAGCTGCAAATGTAGCCTTGGATGCTTAATATAATTGTTCACTGATCCGAGGACAAACTAAGCCATGTTCAGCATCAGTTCAGTGTAATGTAGAAAAGGCGTGCATCAACTCCAAGATGTATTCTGGAGATAGGGGTGGAAAGATGCTGATGTCAGATCTGTCACATCCAGTCTATTAAGACTTGATGTACAAAGTTGTTAAAAAGTAGTATTTTCTAAAAATGAGAAGCTTCTGTTCTCTAAAAGAACTGAACTGATTGAGCTAGGATATAAATAGTTATTGCATGGAGTTTCCTGGACTGACAGGTGCTTGGATCATATGTTCTGATAGTTAGTTTGAGAGTCACTTTTGGTTCTCAAGCAGGTTCCTTCCATTCATCTATGAGTGAAGGACCTGAACTCCTCTTTTTAGTTCTGTTTTCTCCTTGGAGTACAACCTCTGTGCTCAAAAATAATGTTTAACAGATATATCCCTTTCTTCTTATCCTTTGTTTTTCTGAAAGATATCATTTAGTTGGACTTGAAGTAGGAATTAGTACACGATATCATGTGGCCTGTCACGCAGAAAGTCAGACTAGATAATCACAATGGTCCCTTCTGTCTTTAAATCTATGAATATATTAGTTATATCTAAGGCTTGCCTAGGTCCGTGTCTCATATCTATTTGTCATAGAATGATCATCCATAGAATCATGACCTTTATAATGCAAACTTATTTAAGACTCTTAAATTATTATCAGGCTTTCAGATAGATAAACTGGCCTTTTATAAAAGATGAACTCAAGCTTATTTAAGAATCTATAGCTAGGACACTGTTTTTATCTATAAAGGCAATGATTGTATTAGACTGCATTCAAGATAAATGTCTTATTGTTGTTGACAATTTCATTATCATAGAAAAGTCCTTGAGGCGCAGAATGCAACAGCTAACGTTGTGGCTTGCTGTACCAAGATCTTTACATGGCCAAATGCTAGGTGAAAAATTGCAATAGGAACTTGTAGTGATTTAAAAAAAAAAAAATCTGTTCCTTTAAAGCACTTGTTGCTGTGTATGCTGCTTAATCTAGCGTTTTTATTGTAAACTGCAAGAGGAAGGAAACATCTAGATCTGTATGGCACCTAAAACAGACATGATCATCATAATATAAATATGAAGTACATTTTTTTTTATAAGTGAGAGGAACATGGTGAATAAATATAGTCTTAAAGTACAAACTTGATTCAGAAAAAGTGTGGGAAAATGGAGATAATGTATAAAGTGTCAGCTGAATACTAATAAGATGCCTGTACGATATTTAATATCCTAAACACCATAACAGTTGTCTCCCCTAACATCTAGGGTATAAAATAACAGGCCCATTTCAACTAAATGGAAATTCTGAACATACTACACAACTTCCTTGAAGTCATATGGCAGCTCTGTATGGTAATTTGAATCATTAAATGAAAATAAATATTCATTTCTGTCTTATAACCACATACCTGTTATATTTCATGACAATATAACTTTTTCAGTAAATAATTTTCAACTTATGTCAGTTTTATGAGTTTTATTAATCTTAAATTTGTGAGTTTTTGTGAATCTTAAGTTTCCCCCCTTCCCTTCCCATCCCTTCACTTCTCTTTTCATCCTTTTAGATTTACATTTTTTACGGCACTCGATCGAATGCTGAATTCGTGATCCACAGTGGTTTTTTCTTTGATAATAATTCACATGACAGAGTGAAAATAAAGCTTGGAGTGAGTAAAAGTGACAGACTGTATGCTATGAAGGCAGAGGTCTTAGCTCGTGCTGGCATTCCAACGTAAGTAAAACAATGTGCTGAGTTTTTTCTTTTATGCTGAAATATTTCAAAATACAGAGGGTCCAGTAGTGGATTATTAAAATTTCTCTGCAGTTGTTGCTCAGCTCTAATATCGTGTCTCTTTTTCACCATGTTTTTCATTTCCTATATAATGAAGTTTAGTGAACTGTTCAGATCTATATAATCTAGTTTGGAGGGTATACAAGGGGAAATTGCATTTTCTTTAAAAGTGTTTGGGTAGAAAAGGTGAAAGAGTTAAATGTGTATCAGTGAGTGGCTTTTATTTCTTTTCTGCCCCTTCTCCAGATGTCCTGCAATACTCAATTTATCAACTATATTGGGTTCAACTGTTTTGCCTTAGAAGAAACTGTTGTTAAGCCAGGCTATAGCAGAGTGGTGGGCAGCAATCATGATCCATTGTTTTCCCAGGGGTAAAGGAACCATCCTAATGTAAACTATTATTTAGGCCTTTCTGCTGTTGAACATGTCAATATTCGATTGATACTGAACCAATCATTCTTCTGCTGTTAACATTTTGAAACCAGAACTTAAAATGAGATTATTTTAATATATATATTACTCATCTAGCTACTAAAACCAAGCATGAATTTATTAGGAAAATTACATAAAAAGTCATTTTAAGTGTAAAGCTGCCTGTCTTGTTGAGAGCTGATAGTTCTTTTTCTGGGACAGGTTAGAAAAATTTCTTCACGTCAGACTCTGAAATTGGTGTGACCTCATATTTTTTCAGAATCTACTCAGATGCACATTATGGTACATTAAATGTTAGTTGAAGCTATCACAGTCTAATTTGCATTCACTTATTTTTTGTCAGGTCCAGTGTTTTTGCCTTGCATTCCACTGAGCCTCCAATCTCAGCCCAGCTTCTCGCTTTCCTTCGAGTGTTTTGTATGAGTGAAGGTAAAACGTTCATGAAAATCCATATTGATGGAGGATTTTTGTTTTGGGGGGTTTTTTTAAATGGGAAAATAGATGTTCATGTGAAACAAAACTAGGAAACTTTAAACTGAATGTTTTAAGGGGAAAATTGAAAAGGGATCTGTTTGTATATGAAATAACACGGAACAGAACGTGGTCATCTTATGCTACATTCTTAAATTAATAGACCGTTAGAGGACATTGAGTTTTCTGAAAGTATGTAAAGTTGCATCAGTCCATATTCTTAGGTCATGTGGTATTAGGAGTCAGCTGACAGTCTGAGAATTTTGGGGGACTTACTCTTCAAAGCAGCAGATGTGGTGAATGTACTAATTACAAAGGGTACCGCAGAGTACCCCACCACTATCTTTTCTCTTCCTTGTGATTGCAGTAGATGCCTTTTGCTCTGCAACCTTTTTTATTCAAAGGTTTAAAAATGACCCATAATGCAAGGTCATCTGAGACCCAGAAGTTTGCCACACTTCTAGTGACAGCATTTCAGCTTTTACCACCAGATTCTTCTGGGAATGGAACTGGAAAATGCTGCACTATAGCAGAAATCCGAGACATGCCTCCAAGTTGGCAATTTGAACATTTAAATCAACATTTTTGGTCACTCATAATCTAAATGAGTTTGGCTTGGGAAGTAAACTTTCAGAGATAAACTTTCAAATATGCATAAGTGTAATTGCACCAGGCAAAGTGTGCAGAGTTATTAACTGCTCACTTAATTTGTGCTTGCAATAACTTCATTGGTGGATACAATCACAATTATTTGCTGATTAGGCACAATTATGTGCCTCATTTTCATATTGCTGTTGTGCTTGCATTTATGAAAATAATCCCCAAACTATGTTTTTGGAAGTTGCAAGAACCATTCATTTCACAGCAGGGAGAGCTACCACAGCTGCAGATTTGAGTTGCTCTGAGCCTACAAGCCAGCAGGAACACTAGAGGCATGTGAAGTTTTAAATTTTATTTTTTTCGACTAAGACGACCTAATACATTTAATGTAATGACTTCACTGCCTTAGGCTCCCATCACACTGGATTTTTAATAATAAAAACTTTATTTTTATTGAGGTATTATTGATAACAGGAGGCTGTGTGGTATTTAATAAGGTGGTTTTTTCCTACATATAAACTGCTCAGTGAGGAGCAGTATGACACGAATCATTGATCCATTAATGAGAAGTCCCTTATCTTAGTAACTACTTCATCAACAAATGAAACTTACTTACATGTCACTGAAGTCCGTTGTCTAAAACGCTAACATCAACTTTTAATTTGAACTCTGTGACATGCTGCTTTGCAGCAGAGAGTTTTGGTAATTAAAAGATTAAGATGAATGGAATTTATATAATGCTGTTAAAAGCCAGTTGACGTTTTCTACATGAGGCACATTTGATGGATGTCTTTTGACCAACATTCTTCAGTTTTGCTACTGAAAGAAATAACCTTTAACGGCAGGAAAAAAATATACATGCACAATAAAAGAAATATTTCAGGGAGACTCTGTATAAGTAGACCCAAGTCTAAAGTATTACCTCCTTTGTTCTGCTTATCACTATCGAGGATTATATGTGGCAATACATCTGTAATTGGCACTCAAGGTAAGAGTTATGTTGTGTACAGTAAGCCAAAATGTTCACAGCCTTATGTAAGAATGGAACTGAAGGTTCCTTTTTCCGCTAACCTCAGGACTTCCAGATGCTTCCTTGAGGGGAGCCAGATTGTTGGATCATTCCTTTTAAATGGAGAGGTTTTTTTTTCCAAGCAGTATAAAATTGTTATCGCAAATGAAGCTTTTTCTGAGTTAACTATCATAGTGAAAGGAGAGATTGTAATTAACATATTGTTCTTCATAATTATTGCAGAAGAGTTGAAAGAACACTTGATAGGAGAGCATGCTATTGACAAAATTTTCACCCTTGGCAACTCTGAGTTTCCAGTTAGCTGGGATAATGAGGTTAAACTTTGGACGTTCCTGGAAGCCAGAGCATCCCTTCTTTTGAAAACCTATAAAACCACTGTGGAGGTAAAACAACCTAGAATCTGTAATTCTGTATTATCTCAATCTTGAGGGTTTTGCATGGTGATTCTAACAAAACAAAACTCCATTCTCCTTACCTCAAACCATTTTCTTTTAATCAAGTTTCTTAATTGTGACCATTTTTTCACATTTTTGAAATATAATTATTGTGGAATAGCCCAAGAAAATAAAGTAGGTAAGATTTTAACAAACTGTATTAATTTGTTTTCATGATTCTGTAAATTTTCTCCTTGTTTTTCCACTAGTAAAATGTGGAGTCATTTCTAACATGCTGTGTGTTTATTTTCCAAATGATCTGCTTAGACTAACATATTTAGAAAGCTGTTCTTAAAGCTTACTGACTTGGGCTTCTACAAACTGATCTGTGTATGGGGGGTGGGCCTGTGTTTCTTTAGGGATTCCTATAGACTTCAGTAGGGCTCCATAAAGGTGCAAAAATCTGCCTTGTGTAGATCACCTTACCAGATCTGGAGCCTTTGTTACTGCAGGACAAAAGTTGGATGGATTTTATTAATACTCATTTCTTTTTCCTCCAGGATGATAAATCCTTCTTGGAGACTCATGACCTTACCTTCCATGCGACGATGGCTATTAAATTGCGTTTAGGTGAAAAAGAGATTTTGGAGAAAGCCGTGAAGAGTGCAGCTGCTAACAGAGAGTACTACAGCAGACAAATGGCAGAAGGAGCCCTGCTTCCTAAATATGAAGAGAGCAATATCGCTTTGCTTGAGAACACTGTGGCAGACTCTAGACTCCCAATTGTCTTGAGAAACCTAGATGAGGAGGCAGAGGAACACGAGGACTTAAAGATTGATGAATCAATTGATGCAGAAGTCACAGAGAATGGGTTTGTAAATGGTGAAAACCCACTACTTAATGGGACCAAATCGGAAAATGAAAATCTGAATCAAGAGGAAATCAACAAAGAGACTGAAGATGCCAAAGAATCTTCTTCAGACAGTGCTGATGAGGTTAAAGAATAGTCATAAAATAAAGTTTGACTTTATTGTGAAATTAAAATTAGCAGAAGTTTATGAACATTGCATTTACATTGGTGTGTTTCTTTGTTAACATTTCTCTTTCTGCAGAGGAAAATGTTTTTGCTGCTTTATATAAAAATGATTTTTTTAAGTTATTTAAAAATTTTTATCATCCCTTTTCAGTTAAGATTGCCATCTTGCTTTCAGGCAAAAACTGGGGAAAGAGGTGTTTTTGGAAGATTTTTTAGACCTTTGTGGGACAAGGGTATTTTTCTCTTGGGAAAGAATGAAGCTCGTCTATCTGCTGTGTTTTTGTTGTTCTGTCACTCTGATTACCGAAATTAAAATCTTGCTCTGCCTCCTGCCAAGAAAAGCAGAAGGCAGGAGTGACTCGGTATTCAGCATGAAGGTAGGAAAGCAAGAAACTGAATAAATAAGAGGATCAGAAACTTGTGAGACTGGAGGAAAACCTGTTTAAAACCAGGTACACCAGTCCATAAAAGGTAAGATGGCAACCTTCTTTTCAATAGTAAATGTTGCTGAGAATCTTAATTATATACACTTAGAGTCATTTCTAAGGATTTCATTTTTTGTGTTGCTTACTTTATAAAAACATTTCATCTTTCTCCTTGAATCAAAGTCATCATCCACCTAATTTTAAAGGCTGACGTTTAGTTTAAAACGGTACCTTTTTATTTGTGTTGGCAAGGTAATGGAGAGTTTGAAAGCAGATAGGCCAAGCCACAGCTTTAAACTGCGTTGTTCCAAGTGAGGTTGGCTTCCCAACTTTTTCACAAATAGCTAGAGATTTTCAAAGCTACGCTCTTGGCTAAAACCATTATTAAAATGAAAACATGAGTAATGCTCCTGTCTGCTACTTTTTCATTTTTCTGTTTGTATTGGATGTAACACTGAATATGACAGCTGTTAGCTAATCTTAAATAAGCTTCATCTGTTGTCTGAAATATATTTGATTCTGTTTTCCTGAAGGAAAAGGCAGGTAAGCAGGAGTATTTTTTGGTTCAGGGAAGACCAAAACCCAGCCTGCTTCACACTTTACCATTTCAACTGTATAGCTGGCTGTTGCACATTGGGTTACCTGCACAGTGCTAGTTACATCTGCTGTCCAACATTACTGGTCACCCCATCTTATGTCGTGTGAATTTTATCTGAAAGCAATTGCAGCACAGGGCAATACTGAAGTGAGGGTACATTCAAGGCTTGTTTTGGAAATTGCCCATTTTATTACTTTTAGGAGAAGTGAAAAAATAAACAGCTTAATTCTGAGCTCAATTTTAAGGACTTTTCCCTTTTACACTATTTTATCCCCAAAAGTTCAAAATAATGGAAAGATTTAGGCAAGTTTGGAAGACTGCTTAAACTTTAATGAATGTAGCAACTTGCTCATCCAAGATTGGTTGCATTAAAATTCTTTTTGACATTTGCAGTCTTATTTTAGATTTTTGCTTTTCTTTTACATTACAACTTGAAAAATGTGCTTTTGCATTAATCGCTGGTGCAATACACATGTCAGTTAGTAACTTTCATATTGCCATAGTAACTTTGGAATCCAATGAGATGTAAAAAAAAAAAAAAAGTTAAATAGTTTTTTCTAACTATTTCACTGAGAATGGCATGTTGCCATTACACTTGGGATATTGTTTCCCCACTAAGTAACTAGAGGCTGGACCGATATTTTTGTAACTAAAATGCTGGTTGTAGGTAAAACAGCATGCATTTACATTGAGAGTTTAAATGCCATACAAAAGTCACTGCTGTTCAGTTTTAAATAGAAACAATCTTCCATTTCTGCTTCTGCCTATTTCATTGCACATGTAGACGGTGATATGAAATTCTGAAGCTAGCTCTCCCTAAACATTTTCACTGTAATCCAAAATCTGAATGATTTGGTTCAATCTGTTGCACTGTATTTTTTTTCCCAATATTTGCTGTTATCTATGGCTTAGCAAAACCTGTGGTGACCACAGGCAGGAATGTGTGGGTTTTCTTGAATAAAGCATAGTTCTCCAATGTCTTTGCTAGTAAGTGTATTAAACAAACAAAACAACAGAAAAACTAACCACTCCCACCTAGTATTTACATGTCATTTCTCTTAATAGTGAGAGAGGGAATGAAACCTATTGCAGGTATAAATTTCTCTACTAGACAGAGGACATTAGTCAGATCAAGAGTGATCATGCTAAGAGAAACAAATGTTGATCTATTGAGCAATCTCATTTTCCTACTTTTGATCTGGTTTAATGTTACCTAGGAAAAATGTTGGATGCAATCACATTGCAGAATAATCTAATCTTATATCTTACATTTCTACTCAAAGAAATATTAATCTAAAATCTTCCTTAAGTATTTGAAAATTGAGGGGGGAGCGGATGGTTATTTTGGCACTGATAAGCCCTTATAGCCATCTGTCATGAAAACAGATCTTTCAAAAGCATTTGAAAGTTAACTTTCTTCTTAATGTTTGCTTATGTGGCTGTTCACACTAATCCTAGGATAGATGCCAAATTTTGCTTCTGTTTTGTTAGATATATGTAGTATTCTTGTAAGGAGATGTCAGTCAGATTTCTCGGACTGTTCTCCAAGAAATAAAATTTCTTTTGAATTCTGCATGAAAACCTATCTGCTGAGGGTCATTTCCCTAACAACCTGTAACTTGTACATCATATTTGGCTTTGTATAATGTATCCAGTTCTTACTGTAATACAGGTGGGACTTAATTTTACTAAAATTACAGGCTAGACAAAGGATGCAAGTGGTGTTTAAGGAACTGGGCTAAAGTTAGATACTTCATTCTCTCTGTACATTTCTAAAGTCACTCATACAGAAAATACACTTAACCTCAGCAGGAGCTGCATGCCTGAAGTAGCTTTACTTTTAGGGAGGAATGAACGTAGAGCTGCAACTGAGGTACTTACAGCACCCCGGTAGAGGTTCATGCTGCACAAATAATTCTAGTTTTACTTTATATGGATGTCTTCCTCTCATAGATTGTTTTGCCACATAGCACTGTTCAAGCAAAATATTTTCCAACCAGATATTTCTAAAAGAGTAAATACAGTAACAGTCCATCCTTTTAATAGTGATTTTAGCTGATATTTTCCATATGTGGATGTCAAATAGAGACAGAGAGATTTCAGGTATTGACCCTATAAATAATGAATTCAAAATTTCTCATAAACAGTGGACATTCCATATGTTCTACTATGAATAGACCATTTTCAGTAGAGCACAGAACAATGTGGATTCATGGATAGCAGAGATCGCTCAGCAGACTGCTCCTGCCTCCATCGACTTGCTAGTGATAGGCTAAATACCTTGGAGGCCATATTCAGGATTTTCACATGCCAAGATGTGAAACAAATTTTTAAAAAACTGATTTACTGTGAAAAAAGCCATAAAGATTCCTAGTTTTTCTCTAGAACTGCCATCTTCTGTGGGGCTCTTGAAATAGAAGAGATTTAGCATTTGTTTTAGGGCTTTTGTAAAAGGACAAAGGAACTCAAACCTTAATTGAAAATTAATTTTTTATATGCATTGGTAAAACTGTTGTTGAAAGAAAAAACAGCTGCCTTCTTGCTACAAAAGAAGTGCCAGACCCATGGTACAAGGGATTTATCACCAGCTGAGTGGGTATTTTTAATAACCTTTTGCACAATATCCCCTCCATCTACTAATCAAGCTTTTTAGATGCCACAGTCATGAGGACCATGTACGTACCTGAATCGTTTGTAATTTTTTTGAAAACTCAAATAAGCTGTTATAGTTGACAAACATATTTGGCATGTACATTGCATGCTAAATCCTCAATGGAAGGTAACTGCTGGTTACACTGCTACCTATACCCATGGGAGGGGTTCTGTCACCATCCACCTCCCCACAAGTGGTCAGTGGAAGAACTCTTACACTGAGCTAGCTCTGTCAACCACACAGCGTAGGCTCTTAGGGGTGTGGATTTTTCACACTTTCTTAGAAGCATAGCTATGCTGATGTAAGTGCCCAGTTTAAACCATGCTATGGATGCACTAAACCCACGACACTGTTCCGTCACCCTCCCAGATACGAAATTGTTGGGCAGTCTGTGCTGTTGCATCCTTACTACAGCTAGAGTGGGTATGTGACTGCAAATCACACCTGCAGCTGCCGTGCGGATGGAACCTTCCTGCTGTGTTTTTTGCTGTTTGTTTTCAAAATCCCAAGACATTAAACCACATTTATCAACTACATTTTTATTAAATTGTGGAGCAACATGTAGCATGGCAGTCACTGGATCTCTGCAAAAGAGACCAAGTTCATACAAAGTTTTGTCTCCATTATTCTGGCAATCTGCGTGATGAGTAACGTGCAGAACTTGAACCACCACAAACCCAATAAAATTTGATTTACAATGACAGATCAGTCATTTAGCCCCTTGCACCAAGTCACTTAATCTCTCTGTGCCTCAGTTCCTATTCTGTACAATGGGGATACAAGAATTTCTGTACCTCGCAGGTATTTAGTGAGGTGCTCTGCTATTGACATTGGGAGCCATATCAGTACCTTGGACAGTGAAATCTAAGTTGTATCCTGTCCCGTTCTTCAGTGGCCATGTTGTGTTGAACATTGCGGGGTAAGTAGGAAGGAAAATAGAGCAGGCCCTTCGTTAAAGGGAGGAAAACAACAAGTGGCCAGTGGTGACTGCTCTCAGGGATGGTTTTAATGAATTGTTGGATGTCAGGAGACCTCTGAACTGACTAAGAAGTAGTTTGAACTCAATCAATTTTGTTTTAAAATAGTAAAACCTCCAGCTAGGACTATGGAAGAACAGAATTTGTTAGAACTGATCTAAAAACAAGTTATGAAGTTTTCCAGTGGAGTAGTTCCAGCATATTGCACTTCCACATGGGAACCCTCTTTTAATGGAATTGATCCAAGGACCCCCATGCTTTAGGCAAGTGTAATGGTAGAGGCAGGTATTTGCTACAAAATGTTACCCATGGGTGTTAGGATGCTTACCAGAACTTTGTGGGCATTCTGCAATCCAAAGTAACCCAACTACTGACTGGACATGGCAAGGCCACCACTGTCTGCTAACGTGTTTAGTTAGAACCGTGTTCAGATACGGTAAAGAGAGCTAGTGTAGACTAGCCCTACATGTGCTCGGTTTAGGTGAGTGCCTTTATAATGGAAATATTTAGTAGCCCTTTGTGGAGTGGGATTGGAGACCAAGTCTATGAGAAGGATGTTTCACAATCTTGTATGTATGAGAAGTGTTGATCTGCTTGAATCCCACAATTTATGCATAGAATTAGAAAACAGAATTTGATACTGATTCTTTTTAATATTGTCAGCCCTGAACATGGAAGTCATTCATCCTCCAAACAGGAACAGCATGGACACTGCATGCTTCTGCGTGGTGCCCCGCTTAATGTTCATGAGGGTAGTTTAAATGCCATGGCAACTCCTTCTTGTCTCTCTATAGAGGCTGCCAGCCAGTCTTTGTACCTTTTCAGTGATGCTGTTTGGAATGTACATTGAGGCCACGGATTCATTCTGCATATCCTCAAAAAGCCACATCATTCACTGCCGCTCTAACCAGTCCACTCTTAAAACAGTCAGTTAAACGTTAGCAAGGTAGGTATTGCATAATCTCTTTGCTGAGCCATCCAGTCCTTCCAACTGACGTAATTCTTTTAGAAATACTGTTTTTATAACTTGTTTGATGCCGTCATTCAGCTGTTCATTGCTATCTCTGTCCAATGAAAACTGACCATGTCTCTTCTATGTCAAATACATTTTTTTTTTGTAAATACGCAGTTGTCCCCAGATCCAGCAATCTTTGCATGATGTGTTTAATCAAATTCATTTTCTTTAGCCTTTATTCTCAGTCGGTTCACCATTTTTAGGGCTGCTGTCTACTTAGGCAAGACTCCTAATTTCATTGCTAATAAATGTTGTACACACTTGTAGTTCAAACATATGAATAATGTACTTTAAAACTGAATCCGCTGTGCTGCAACACCCATATTCAATCTCACATAAATTGCAAGAGCTTCTTGAGAATAACTTGAATACCTATAAGAAAGCCATAGTGCCTTGCAACAATTAATTCAAGTGATTAGAGGCTTGGAATGGTTTATTATAATTGCACACAGGTAGTAATTTATTAGGGTGGCTGTTTCTATATGTCAAAAAGGTTAGAGTTTAGACTTTTTGGACATTAACCTAGTCTTCAGAATCTTTGAAGTTCCACTTTTTGGTCATTAATTTCATACATGCTGAGATTGTGACAATTAACCCACTTAATAAAGGTCAAGTTTCAATTTCTTTCCAATTTTTGGAACACAACTTTATTCCTTCTAGAAAATGGGCAGATACAGAATGATAGTTATTAAATGAAAGTGAAGATGTAGTTCTACTGTCAGGTTAGCTATTGAACAGCTAGTAACAAAATGAATAGAGCCACAGTGTGTGTGATTTTTTTTCTTAAAAGAGAAAATAGTACAGGAAAAAAAATAGAAAAAGGTGTGAAGTACAGTAAGTAGTGTATTCAGTCTAAACTGACTTCAGCTGATGTTCCTATTATACTAGTATAACTTGTATACATCTGTTTATCCACTCAAGTTTCAAATTTACAATTTACCCACTTTAAAATGTTCCTGCATGTGCGTACATGGTTTTCTATCTACCCACACCAGCGTTCTGTATCACGAGTCTAATTAGCACGTCAAGAACAGATGCAGAGACCACTGAAACAAAAGAGGTAAAGAAGCCGTTTTGTTTATTTGTACAGAGTCAAATCCTGGTCCAGACTAGAAAAACACCACATAACCAAACAATGGAAATTTTGACATGGAGTACAGTAGAACCCAGAATACAGACCAAATAATCCTTGGACACTTCTTAAACTACAAATTCAGATGCTACAGCTGCTAAAGAGATTAGGAATTAAAAATCAACATTGAACTATATGTTACTGCTCCTCAAGGTCCTAAGGAAAGGTGCTACAGAAGAGTAAAGTATTAATTGTGAATTTATCACCCAATGTGCTTGCAAATCCAATAGTAGTAATTCCTTATGTTAGTAAAAATCATATTTTAAGTGCTGAGTGACTGTTTAGTAATTCATTCTGGAGCTGAATGTTTCTGTGGATTTCACACGTGTTTTCAGGTATTGGGGAAGATGTTAATTCACTGAACATTGCTAAAAGACACTCCTTAGTTTTATAGATTTGCTGCCTAACATTCTAGTGCAGGAAGGACAGGTGTCGCTTTCCAAGAATAAAGGGGGTATGTGATTACAAATAAAAGGCAAAGGCCATGAGTGTTTTCCATATATTTCCACAAAGGGAAGTTTGAAATTAGTAGCATTAAAACCTTAGAAAGGAATGAATCAGTAAGGTGCACAAGTTTTCAGCTAGATGTCAATCACACTTTCAGTCTATTTTTGTAGGAGCTCTAATTCTTCATCTGTAGGGGTTTGGATAGAGGAATTTCAAACAGAATGGTACTGGGAGACTACACTTCCTGCTGGAACTTCTAAGGTGTGCATTAATGTGAATGCACTAGTGCATTCCAATGTCACTCAAATATAAGATTAGCTGAAGTAGTATTAGATTTCATTGGAAAAATTGTGGAACTTCACACAGTATAACATGTTCTAATGTACTCTGGCAATGATGTGGCTTATTTCCCAGCGTGAGAGGTTTAGCTAGTGCCTGAAAGACCCATGTTCTCTTTACAGTTTGATGGGTTTTTTAAAGAAAGTAGTACAGGATATAAGTTTAGCCCTGTCTCCTTCCCTCGCGCCCCACTCCCTCAATCCCCTTTAAAACAGGCTGATAAATCCTACCACTACTTTCTACATGCTGCTAACTAGTCACTAGCAGCGATATATTTAGGGCTATGTCTACACTTACTAAAATTAGTTCGAATTAGTTAGTTCGAACTAACTAATTTGAACTAATTTTAGTTAGTTCGAATTAACTTAATTCAAACTAGAAAAAATTAGTTTGAACTAAGCAAGTGCTATTCATGGCACTTGCTTAGGTCGAATTAGCGATCTCCATTGATTTCAATGGGCCGGTTAGTTTGAACTAAGAAATTAGTTCGAACTAACATGGCTACATTGGTTAATTCAAACTAACTAGTTCAAATTAACCCTTACTTCTAATACCCTATTCGAAGTTGTTAGTTGGAATTAAGGAAGCCCTTAATTTGAACTAATTAAAGCCTAGTGTAGCCATGGATTTAGTTAGTTCGAATTATGCTTCCTTAATTCGAAATAACTTGCCAGTGTGGACATAGCCAAGGAGAGAGGAATATTTACTCCAATTTTTTTCAGCTAAAGCAAAATGATAACTTCAAATCATTAAATGTCTGCTACAAGAAGCAGCAATACTATAGTTACCATGATTTCCAGATCATAAGCAATGTATATATAATCTCTTTTCATCTTTCACTTGGGAGAGTAACATCATTCTCTGATTTGCACCTTGGAGATGATTTAGCAGCTCAAGAAATTAATCAGCCCTTTCCTCCTCTTTCTGTTTTATAAAATCAACTATTTGTCATTGCTCATATTGTGCAACTAGAGCTATTAAAAAAAGAAAAAACCCTATATCCTGGCAGGATTTTATGAAAAGACTTATGTAAATGTCTATTTTTCAGAATTATAAAACAAATCTATTTAGAAATCTGAAGTTTAAGTACTTGTCATAAATATATATCGTAATAATACCTCTCACTTGTATATAATATGTTTCTTGAGGATTTCTACAAACCGCCTTACAAAACTCAATTAGCTGAGGTTTTACAATACCTTTCTGAGATAAGGAAGGATTTGTCCATTTTTTTCAGACAGAAACCAACACAGACGACAATTAGTTTGGCAGAACCCAACTGCGGAGTCACAAGACAATTCTTCCCCTTAACAAAGTCTCCCTAGGTTTGTATGGAGAACCTCAAAGAACTGCCAGCCAAATCTGTTTGGCAAAGAAGAAAAGAACATAAGACTCATTCAGTAAAGTTTGTGTAGACCTGAAGGCTATGTCTACACTTGCAAGCTAGATCGACTTGAGGCTTAAGTCGGCCTAGCTTAGTCCTTGTCCACACCAGGCTTTCCTTAAGTCGACTTAATGTCTTAATGAAAGCTTAGGTCGACCTAATAAGAACCGCTGGTTAAGTCGACCTAAGGATTAGGTCGACCTAACTCTTAAGTCGACTCCTTAGGTCGACCTAAGCACACTGTGGATGCTTAAGTCCACTTTATTAGGTCGATCTAAGGGCAGTTAGGTTGACTTACTAAGTCCCTGTTCAGGGAAACCACTTTAAGTCAACTTAATAAGGTCGACTTAAAGTCGACCTGACTTTTTCTAGTGTAGATATAGTGGAAATGACATACTGAATTATAAGAAATCCTTCCTGAAATACGATTTTATAAGTAGTTCATATTTAAAGTGGAAGAGTATTAAAAATAATTTTCACCAAATAGGAATGCCCTATGAGCAGACTTTATGAAATTTGCAGGGGGGGGGCGGACAGAGGCTAAATTTTTTAGCCAAAATACAGATTTAAGTCAGCTGGTTTAGTTTGAATTTGTATCGATTTTGGCCAAATGTTTCAGGTTAAAAAAAAAGTAAATATTTTATTAATATTTATATCAATATTTATTAAAATGGGTTATGAATTTTCCTTTGATATTTTTAAAAAGGAAAATTTGAACAAAACTAAACATTTCATTTTGGATCAAACAGTGTTTGTTTCAAGGTAAAATATAATGTTTTGGTTTGCTAAAAATGCTTAAAACAAAACCGAACAAAATCATTTTGGGTTGACCCAAAATGAATTAATTTTTGGTTTGGCCTCTGACCCCAAAATATCAATGATTTGCCTAGATCTGCATCTGAGGATGAGACTGCAGAAGGAGAACAAGTCTATTTTATTCCAAATAAATAGAAAGCATTGAAGAGGAAAAAATTGGATGTGGCCATGGCCATTTCAATGAAGAACTCTGTTCAAAGAGCTCCGTCAGAAAAGACAACCACATTATTGGGATACATAAGAAATGGGATGGAAGTGGGCTCCGTAAAAGGCAATTCAGAGAGAGATAAGAATGATTAGAGACTTGAGAAAACTTCCATATGAAGGAGAGTAAAAATACCGACTGTTCAGGTGAGAGAAGAGATGTAGTAAAAGTATACAAAATAATGAATGGTACTGTCTGGAGAAGGCTGTTGGGCTTATCTGTTTTCCCTTTCTCAAAACAGAAAGACAAGGGGGCATCCAATGAAGATTGAAAGGCAGCAAATTTATAATTGATCAAAAGTTTACCACACAAACAATTTGCCTGTGGAGCTCATTGACACTAGGTAATATAAGGGCCAAGAGTTCAGTAAAATTCAGATAGAATTAAATATTGGTGTGGATGTTTGTATTATCCATTTACACGAGTGTGATGTACAAAAAATAAAAGGTGCATTTAATCCTAATTTTTAAACTATAAAGCAAATCCCAACTGAGGTGGGTAGGTAGAAACTTCCCTCAAGACATGTAAAACAGCTGTCCATAGTCGTGCTGCTTGCATTTCTTTTGATGCCTTTTCTGTTCATCAACAGGGCAGAAAGGTGAGAGAGTTGCTATGGAAATTCCTATGTTTCACACTATAGCAGTTTGACTGAAATTTTGACAAACTTGCAATTAGAGGAAATGTTCATTAGCTTCCTTCTAATTGTATATAGCTTGGAAACATTTTTTTCAAGATCAGGACACAGCCACATTTTTTAGTCATTCCCTTAAGTTACTAAGCTTACACCATATTCTAACGACTTTCATATTTTGCTTCAATCATTTCATGTGTCAAGTTCATATCAGGTAAAATGGCATAAATCCAATCTTCTGGTTCTAACTCGACATACTGTTCCCAAGATAAGAGGATGGCTAATCAGGTGTCCACCAAAATAAAAGGGCTAGTGAAGTAGACTGCCACCATCTGAAATGGTCATTTGGGAAGGTACATATGATCTACCTTTAGTTTCTGACCCTTGATCAAACAAATGATGGCAGTGATTCAGCATTGCTATACCCATGCTTGTAGGACTGCTTTGCGTTTTCTTCCATCCATCCAAAGTACATAATTGAGCAATATTCCAGGAATCTAGTCTCAGACTACAGAAGTTATGGAAGGATGTTTTCTCAGATAAAGAGTTGCAGCTATTCGGCTCCCCTTGGTAACTATGGGGGGTAGGGTAGGTGCCGCTTTAGGAAGATAAAATCTGGCATGAAATAGAATAGAGCAATAATAGACAAGGGAATTCCAGTTGACAAGAATATTTTACAATCTTAAAACATTCAAATGGCTTTTAATAACCTAGTAGTATGAAGTGCTTGAAGCATTAACACTTTATTAACTTTCCCTGTCTTTTTACATCTTTCCAGCCTGGAAAGAACTTTAAAGAAAAAGTGTCTGCAGGGATACTACACCCATTTTGGTTGGTACCAGATCTCATCCATTATACTAGTTTCCTAACCAACAAATTTGGAAGTGGATAGGTGGCTGCAAAGTGGTTATTCTCCCCTGGTTCTGGATTGATCCCATTTTGTGCATGCATCCTAAGCATAGAATTAGGGCTGGAAGGAATCTCATGAGGGCATCTAGTCCAACCCCCTCATCGAATCCAATCCCCAAACTGGAAATGGAAGAATGTAAATTGTCTAGAAAGTAGAAGAAAGGTGCATTAGTTTGCTGACCCTGAAGCTTAGATCTAGGTCCCAATGTCCCCAAACTTCAACTGTGGTCAGAGCAAAGGTAATGGCTTTAGGTGCAGCTGCCTTCTGAATGCAGAGAGCCTGTTTCTTTAAAATAAAGAATTGGATTGCCCCTCTGCCTGTGCCATATGTGACATCTATGAAAAACTAGCTCACAAGCTGCTATTCCGAGTTCCTGGCTGAATCTCACCAGCCATCGCCTGGTGCTGTGTTTAATGTACTTTTTCTTAATTCTCTCACTTTCTTCGCTTCATGCTTATCTCATTTTAGAGTGTGTGAAATTTTTCAGTTCATTATGTTTTGAACTATTATTTAATTGAAGCCCCCCATGTTAAGTCTGTACACATTATGCACAGTCATTTAAAATATGCCAGCAATGCACATCTTTTATAAGTGGTTCAGTTGGAAGTGATCAAGGTCTGAGACTTTGAGCCAATAAAGGCCTCCGCTGAGGTAATTTGAAGTGCTGCTCAAATTGCTTCCCGCGCAACTGTCACTTAATGTCTTGCGTAGAAAGAAAGAACTTTGAGTCATATTTCCTCTTGACTGCCTATGGACGTGAGTGGGGTCCTATCTCAGGAGGGGGTGTGTGGTTGCAGTATTTTGCACTGCTCTCAATTCTTCCAGAAGTACTGGCAGTTCCTTTCTGCTGTATGAGGCATGCCAGACTTGTAGCTTGTAAATTGTTTGTCTTAAATGCATTTATCCCACAAAAATCTAAGTGCACATGCAAGAGTTGTTCCTCTCACGGACAGTACAAAGTACAAAATACTTTCTGCATATAGAGAAATTGGTTGTTCCTTTTGTCCATAGATTTTCATCAGTGTCTTACCCCCAAAAGGAACTAAGATGAGCCATTAGATCTAAGTCATGATCAGCTCATCACTAGTCTTTGTTTATTTGTGCAGAATGGAAACAGCGAGAAGGATTGCCTTTCAGAAGTGAAGTTCACTGGCAAAGTTGTTTGAAATGTATATTGCCTGTGCTCTGGACCTGAGTACAGCCAATACTGTTCTCTAACAAGAATGAGAACTGTGAAACCCACAAGTTTATTTTTCTTATGTTTATCATAGCCCATGTGCGGACAGTAAAAGTATTCCACCCTCCCTCCATTTCTACACAGGAAGGTAAAGGCCATATAAAAATATAACATGAGTAGTAGTGAAACAGAGTTCAATATTCCTTTCTCACACTGACCAGTAGAAAACTATATTCGTGATCAATTAACAATTTAGCATGGCACAACAGGTGTGTGAGCATGATCAAGTGCTAACTACAAAAAGAAAACAAAATATCTGTTCCTAGCATTAGAACGTATGTCTAAAGACTGAGTCAGAGATTCCAGCTTTATTGAAAATGCTCAGTAATCTCAAGTAATGATCCACTCTAACTAAAGAACAAGCGCTCGCTAAAGGTCATTTATTTGCATGGAGAAAAAAAAAAGCTGTTCCTTCTCCTAGTTCTGTCATCTTTCACTTTAATTAATATCAAGTGTATGCTGTTGGCAGTGGCTTCAAATGCTGTAACACTCATACTGGACTTCCAGTGACATTTTTAATGAAAAAATGTAAATCACATTTCACTAGCACCATCTTAGGTATTTGTTAGCCAAGCTCCATTGCAATGGAACATCTGGCCTCTCTGTTAATCTCAGATAAACTATTATTACAGCAACTATTGAGAGAATTCCTATCAGGGCAGAACATGTGGCTAGGGACATAGGAAATGCTCTACTGGATCAGCTTGTGGCCCATCTAACTGAATGAAAAAGCTTTAAATCACCAGTTCAGAAGGATTGGTTATACCCCTGATGCCTGTTGGAAATACCAAGCCTAGTAGTTCAGAATCCTTTCTTTGACACTGGTCAACACCAGGTGCTTTTGAAGGAGATAAAGAAATCTTGTAATAGGCAGGCCCCCCATGAAACTTATTGTACTATTCTCTCCTGCTTACGATTGGCTGTGACTCTGAAGCATGAGGGTCTCTATCCCTTTTAAAACTTGTTAGCATCAACTATCATAACCCTGTATTCACAAATTTAAGTCAGAAGGGACCATTAGATCATGTATTCTGAAATCATACGAGGTCACCCAATCACCCCTCTGCTGAGTCCAATAATTTCTTTGGCTAATGCAAGTCAAGACTGGTTGGCTTGCTCGCAGACATGAAGATCTAGAGGGTGAAGTGGAATCCACCAGTTCCCTTGATAGATTTTTCCAAGGCTTAATCACCTTCAGAGTTAAACATATGTAACTTATTGCCGGTTCTGGGACTTCCACTAGGATTCTGGTATGTGCAAGCAGCTTGTTAGCTGTGGTGAGGAGTAGGGTGCAGGTAGTGTTGCACACTACCAGCAGTAATTTAAGCACTTAGAGCAGGGGTCAGCAACCTTTGCCGCCCCTGTGCCAGCCCCGCCCACCGCACTCACGGCAGGTGCCGGAGCAGGGTCAAAAGGGGGCGGGACCAGACCTCCGGTTCCCGGTGGGGACCAGGGCCGAGACCATCTCCCGCTGGTCCAGTGACCCCTGGTTCCCAGCTGGGGCCGGGGCCATCTCCTGCCAGCCCGGCAACCTCTGGCTCCCGGCTGGGGCCAGGGCGGGGGCGGAGGCCGGGGCCGGCTCCTCCCGGCAGCGGCAGCTTGGGCAGGCCGATTCACCCTCTTCCCAGCCATGGCTGGGGCCAGCTTGCAGGCTGCGGCAGCTCTGGGCGAACTGATCTGCCTGCTCCGCTCCCCTCCATCAGCCCTGCACAGCAGAGCGTGGGGCCAGCAGGGGCCAGGAGCCTTGTGCTGCAGCTTCTTTTTCCCTGCTGGCTGTGCTCCCCAGGGGGGAAGTGTGCCAGTGGGGGCCTGGAGGAGCAGCATGCAGCCCTTGTGGCCCCAGGATGCACTGGGGGGGCGGGGCCAACAGGGGAGCCTGAGCAGTGCTGCATGTCGCTCAGGCTCAGCCCATGTGCCACTTTTGGCATGCATGCGGGGGGTTGTGGACCCCTGACTTAGAAGGTTAGATTGCTGCTGAATCATGGTTTGTGAATGCCAGCAGCATCTAAGTATTATTCTCCATTTTACAATGGTCAAACAGAAGCAGAGGTGACTTTTCCAGCAGTAGATGGGGTCAGAGCCCATATTAACCCATAGGCTTTCCTGGGTAGACACCTAGGCTTTGCTGCTCTCTCAGGAACCAAAGCCCAGACTTTCACCACAGAATTGCAGACACTGCCGCAGCAGAAGCTTGGGCGCGGGACACATAACCTTTTGACTTTTGTTCACCATGGCAAGAGAAAGAAGGAGATTGGCTAAAAATACAGGCGGAGTGAGGGGACAGAAGAAGAAGAAGGGAGAGCTCCAAGGGTATGTCTACACTGGAGGCTCTGTTAAGTCGATCTTAGAAGGTTGACTTAAGTCAACTTAGAGAGTCCACATTATAAAAACTCCTGTCGACTGCCTGCATCCACACTGGCAGGTGCTAGGGTCGACGGAGGAGTGGTGTATTGTGGGTAGTTGTTCCACATTGCACCGGGCCTGGAGGCCAATTAGGTCGACTTAGGGGCTTTCCCCATCCACACTGGCTTAAGTCGATTTAATAAGGTCGACTTAAGCGTTAAGTCGAATGTAAGAGGTGGTGTTATTAAGTCGACTTATGGAAGTGCTTAAGTTGACTTAATAAAAGCCCAATGTGGACGCAGGAATCTGTAGGTCGACTTAACCTTCCTTAAGTCGACCTAAGGCTCCAGTGTAGACATACCCCAAGTGAGAAAATCTGCTTCAGACTTTCCCAAATTCCTACTGCTCATATTTGAATATTCAGTTGAGTTTTAAGCAAACATGTAGTGATGAGTGTATTATTGGCTATTGGTATTTTCTTGGGTATCCATTTCTATAGACTTACTAATATAATTTCAACCACTCATGGGGGGTGTGAGATAGAGGGAGAATGAGATTAGAGCCCAATTCCTCTCCCTGTGAAGTCTGAGTTGGGCTATACACAGATGGAATACCATTAACTTCGGTGGATGCTCTGTTTGACTAATTGGTTCACTACATTTAGCCTTATGTACATTCTGGCTTTGGATGGAATGAAGTCAGTATGACCAAGGATAGGATCTGAATCCTTTCTGTGTCATCAACCATCACAAAGGGTCAGCAGAGACTTGTCTGCAGCCTCATATCCTGGTCCACTCTTCGCATGTTAAGTCCTGCAAGTTTTCCTTCTCTGAATACTTGCTTCATGCAGTGGTTCTTTTTAGGAAGCCCCTTTGGCATGTTTCTTCAGCTACCCCAACAGCACATTGGCCAAGAGAGATGCTCTGGCTTCATTCTTTACCCACCCCCAGATTGAATCTAGCCATAATTTTATTACATTGATATTTTAAAACATTGTAGTACCTACACCACCCGTGTAGACCCTGCTGGTATGGATAAACAAACCGCTCACGCACATCAGCAGGAGGCACATGATAGTTAGTGCAACAAGCTAGATTCAGGAAACTAAATGCCTGAGTACAGGCAAGTGCTGTCTGTTTTGATGTTCATATGTGACTGTATATTTGGTACATCATATTGAAAAAACTGTAACAGCTTTTTATGGCATCATTACGGTCTGAGTAAATATGTACTAATTTTGCAAACAGTAATTATATTAAATCTTTGTATTACAATGAGCCTAGAAGCTGTGGTTTGATGAAGGCCCTATTGAGCAGGAAAAGACATCCCATAGAGTTTACTATACAATAGTTATTTTTTTAGTAGGAACATTCAGTTCAGCTGTTTCAAATCCTAATGAATCCACTATTGGAAACAGTGTAAAAATGTAGAAAAGCAAGTTTCTAAGCAAAAGATTGCAGCTGTTTTTAATTTGATTTATTTTCCTCATAAATATACCAAGCCAGTGGTTTACACCATGAACAGCCTGCAACTTTCTCAGTTTACGCTACAAGGCTATTTTTGTACTTGGAGTCTTGCAAAATGAGCTTGATAACAAATGTATCTCATTTCATTTTTTAAAATAACATTTCAGAAAAAGGTTGAATCTCATTGATTACAGAGTTTGAAATTGCATGGTTTCTGCTGAAGCAAAGCCATTTTTTGATTGGCCCAGACATACAGTGAGAGTCAGTGCATCACTTTATACAAGCTGGAAGGGGATCCTTGGTTTCATTCAAAGTGCTGCAAACCAAATTGACGAAGTCATTTGAAGTTCAAAATCATTCTATTCATTTGAATTTTCTTCTGCTTCCTCACTTCCTGTCTGTGGCTGGAATGTAAAGTATAAATACCTTGTTACCATGGGAAATATTCTGTTCTAATTCACCCATTGCAAGGTAGAACTGAAACTCGTAAAAAAACACCTTTTGCTGAGACTCCCAGCTTTCCAAATCTCTCCAAAGAGATTTAGGCTATACCTTCCAGATTTACATTCTCAGCAACCCATTTCAGTTTCAGAGTAGCAGAGGGTATAGGCCATGATAAAATTTGACACAGGAACTTTTGGAATGCTTCTCTAAACTGCACCCCACAGTAATTTTGCTCCTAGATACAAGTGAAAACAGAACAGAAATATTTTCAGAGACTTATCAATAATGGTGTACATACAGCATGTGACATTGGGGAGACACTGAGTTAGCTTAAACTGTAAAGGGCAAAACTGCAAAGAATAGGGCAGACAGACCACTAAATATGACGTGATTTTTCTTCTAAAAGATACACCAAGCCAGCAGAAGACAACTTCTGATCTCCTCACTAGTCATTCAGAAGTGAAAGAACAAATAAACAAACAACGAAAACCATTTCCCTAAAGCCATCCAACTCCCTGGCCTCCACCCAGGCAACCAAGTCAAATATGACAGGCATTACTGAAAATCCTTTATCCACCATATGTAAAAAAGATCTACCAATCCCAAAGGATCAGACACATTGCCAACCAGATCAATTAATATTTCAATCTTAGCTAAATATATTCTTAAAGCCAATACTTACCAACTAAACTAACATTTGTTGAAAAAAGAGTGTATTGGCTGAAAGATTGTATACATGCAGATGAGCAGTGCTTTTTTTCTTGATGGTATGCAGGGGTACAGAGTACCAGCACCTTTTTTGCGGGCCCCGCTGCCCAGCTGGGGGGGAGAGGGGGCAGGATCAGCAGGAGAAAGGAGTGTGCTGGTGAAAGGAGAGGGCTGGTGCAGGAAGAGAGATGGGAGAGGCATTTTTCAAATTTACTATCAAGATACGAGTACCGGCACTTTTTTTTTTTTAAAAACAAAAAAAGCACTGCAGAAGAAAATACAAGTTAAAGTCAGTTTCAAAGTAGAGAAGAGAACTAAATTGAAAAGTTCTTAATTTGCAAAAGATCTCTGGAAAGTACCCAAACCAGCTTGAGCATAGTCCGTTCTGGTTTAGAGCTTCTTTGTTAGAACTCCAATTGAGAAAAATGCAGCAGGAAATGAAAACAAAGTGGCTTGTTTTTCAGGGCGTTAAATACCTTCTGCCATGTGGGCAGAGGTGCTTTGTTTCAGCTTGTGGAACTTTACAGAAACAAGATGGCTTCCAGGGTCACCAGGGCCGTCCTTTGAGAGGGGGTGAGTGGGGCGATCGCCCTGAGCCCTGTGGTTTTGTGGGCCCCCAACTACTGTGCTGCCAGCTCCCCCCCGCCCCGCCGCCTTTGCCTTGATACAGAAAGCAAGAGGCAGGGCAGGAAGGCAGAGCCCAGCCTCTGGGCCGGCACGCCCCACCCCTAGGGTGGGGCAACCGTCCCAGGGGTGGAGCGGGAGAGCGGAGCCCAGCCTTTGAGCCAGCCTGCCCCTGCTCCTTGCTCCTCTTCTCCTGCCGCCTGGTACCTGGCCATGACCAGGCCTGGCTCCTGCCGGCATTGGTCTTGGGTCCCCAGCCGTGCCGGGATGGCTCCCAACAGCGGCTCCCGGCAGCGGCAGCTCCAGGTCCCTGGGGGCGGAGCATGCTGGCCTGCCCCCCCTCCAGCCTGGGAGAGAGCAGGGGCTCCCCCAGGCTGATTGGCCCTGGGCCCTGCTTCCTCCAAGGGATGGCCCTGAGGATCACATGAGCAAGTCACATGTCCTTACATGTTTTGTTGAATTCAAGGTGCAGCCATTACTTATTAACTCACTCAGCTGCCACAGGAAAGCTCACTGGGCAGGAATGAACTCCTCTTATGGACCGTTGTGAAACCTTTGATAAAACAAACAAGGAGTCTTGGGGCACTTTTAAAGGCTAACAAATCGCATGGGCTTTCGTGGAAAAAAATCCCTCTTCATCAGACGCTTGAAGATGGAGAACTTAGATAGGCCATCAACTGGCATTGTTCATTCACCAAGTAGCTAAACTGGATCCAAACTGTTACCTCAGGAGCAAACAGATTTGAAATCCAGATTAAATGTCATATTTATAAATTTAGATATAAAGATGATACATGCACATAAACAGGCTACTCATACTCAGCAAATTGTAGCTTTTCATTGATACTTTACACGACATACTTTGAATAAGATTGGTTGCAATTATATAACAGTGGTAGCAACAATGATATGCACTGTCATATTGTCAATCATACAGTGTCACACACGGCACTGCCGTTTTGATTAGCCAAACACAGCTTTAGAGAAAAGGAGAATTGTGATCAATTTGCAAGCTTTGGGTCTGCATTTCAAACACGGCACAGTGTTTGGATGTAGTAGTTTAGTGCTGTCTATTGTTGAAAATGGGGGCTATTTGCAAAATTCTCAGCCTGATTGGCTTCATGCACACCCCTTGAAGTGTGGGAATATGCAGCTGCAAAGATTTAGACAAAGGCTGTTTCTACAGCAAACACTAGGGAAAACATGGTCAAAATGCCATGAATGAAAGTGAGTATCAGTGTATTATAGCTGAAGGTGCAATTAAAAAAGAAATACTAGCGAACTCTTTGAACTGTGACATATCCATACAGCCTTCAATTAGAGCCACTGTTAGTTCTGCTTCCATGCAGCTTAAATCATCAGCCTTTGAACTGATTTATGTGGAGAAAGTTGCACTAACATAATAATTTTTACTTAGATGTGACGAGCCCCATATATTCTTCCCAACTGGAGAGGTGTAAAATTCATTTGAAAGCTATATTGTGTGGACGAGCTCAGATTTTTAAATATGCAGATTTGGTTAACCTCTCTGGTTACACAGCATTTAGAAAAGTGTAAACACTTGTACATGCTTTGAGTTCTTCAGCATACAAGTTACTTTTGCATATTCGATATCAGTCACAATGGCATAGCTGGCAATGTTTGACTGTACTCTATGGAGACCATGTGGCCCAGTGAATAGAGCAAAGGGCTGAAAGGTGACCTAGGTTACAGTCTAAGTTCTACCACTGACCTACTGTATGACCTTGGGCAAGTCACTTTCTGCACCTCAGTTTCCCCTTTCTATTGTAGCTTTCTGTCATTGCAAAAAATTAGGAGGAAAGGTAATAACATCTTGGCCCTGGTCTACACTGACAGTGAAGTTTGACATAATGCTGCTTACCTCAACCTTCTGCAGCCTGTGTCTCCACTGTCAGAGCTGTCATTCAACCTGCTAACACCACCCCTATAAATGGTGTACCACTGAGGTCGAAATCTACAATTCAAATTTAGGTCCGTGTAGCCAGAGAGTAGCTGTAATTTTATTTTTCTGGTTTCTCTAGTCTATTTCATCATATTAACATAACTCCTCCGCTGCCTGCAGCCTCAGGAAGTTTTCAGTTAATTCCTCTCTCTGCATGAAGCAGTGACTTTCTGTTGTGTCTGCGGCAGAGAAACAGCAAGGAATACTTCTGCTTTTTTTTTTCCTTTAGAGAAGAGGGTGGGGGAATAAGCAGCAGACAACTGCCTCCCACAATCCCCTGCGCCTTCCACCCACAGTGCAATGCTTCAGGAAGTAATGTGAGCTGTGGGGATGCAAGACCCCGAGCAAGCAATTTGGTGTGATCATTTACCTTTGCCTTCTGTAATTCAACAGCCTAAGATTGAATTACAACCCCAGCCCCAGTGTAAACAAGTCCTAGGATTCCTTCAAATGAAACAGAGAGGCTCAGAGGAACTAGGACGCTGTGCCTGTATTTGGCACTTCCCCAATTCTGAGTCAAGTTAAGAAGAAATGGTATGTCTTAAATCAGTATCCAGCATGATGTGGGTTCAACAACATGACTCTCTCGTGCCACCCTTTAGAGGACACATTGCACTGATGTCTCTTCTCCTTGTAGTTGGTAGTCTGCAGGTCTTTGACCAATATTCCCTTCATCAGGAAAACGGATGGTAATGTCTACAGTGGAGAGAGGACTGTAGTTGAGTGCACCATTACTTGCCATGTTTGTTTAAAGTTACTCCAGTAACACCATCTCGCTCCTGCTTCCAAAGTGCTTTGGTGGTACGTCAGGAGCAACGATGCTATAAATCTGATTTTATAAGTGCTGAGAACATACTTCTCTGACTCAGTTTGAAAGATCTATTTCTGTTTGAAATCCACTCACCACCAGAGGCTGATATGACCTCTGAGGGAAGTGGCGGACTGGGTTATATAATATTTCTTCAGCTTAACGCCACCGTAGTTCACCTTGATGAGGGTCACAATCTCAACAATTGCCTTGTGTTCAGATAAATGAATAATAAAATAATTTCTATCATGGCAAAGAATGGGAGGAGAAGAAACAGCATCTGAAATTGCTTCTTATGAAACAGAGAAACTCAGAGGAACTAGGACTCTTTGCCTGTGTTCTGAATTCCCTCACTCCTGAGACAAGTTTATGAAGGAATGGTGTGTCTTTAATCATTTAATTTGGTTAATTTAAAACTATGTATGCATAATTTATTTACAGAGAGGCAAAAACCTCTAATTCCTGCATTTATTATTGTAATGCACAGTATTAGAGTGATTTTTTCCCCTTACTATTCCACTCTGCACACTGTCCAAGTGTGTTAGCCTTATACACATCATGCCTGAGCAAGTCTGTTCAAGGGGGTCTGAGACTCCAATTCACATATAACGTCCTCCATAAATTATGCACATCACTTCCATTTATGTACAAAGGCACTGGAGATGTTAGAATACAAATGACCTTATACTGCACACATTCTAAGCCATTGTTTTATGCACCTTGCTTTAAGGGAAAAACCCTAAAAAACCAAACCACATTTTCCCCTCCATACTGTGAGAAATTATTTGCTTTGATAATGATGGACTTTTGCCTTGCTTTCCACAAGGATGGCAATTAAAGGGTCAATTGCTACAAAACGGGGTCCCCAACAGCAGAAGAAGTTGTATAGAAATCATCTCAAACCACAAGGCAATAGTTATGCAATCTGTCCATATAAATGGGACACACAATCTATAATTCCAACTCACAGTAATTTAATTTTCATGGTTTCTTTTGCCTGCTGCATAACTGTCACCTTTCATGGGGCTTTACCCTGAACTATTAGGCTTTCACGGATGCATCTGAAAGTTTGATAGCGGTCCCCAATCTTTTATGAGGCTTGCCAGCTAATCCTGATATGTAAAGTGCATTAGTGTATATACACACCTGGAAGACCTTATTGGGGCAAAAAAGAGAAAGGAGATTCTAGGGGTGTAAGGTTCCTATATGGATTTAAAATGTAATTCATATCCTGATGTGGAACATTATTCTAGTCTGAATGGCAATCTAGTCACCAGTAGCTCATACTACTAATTTTCACTCATTCCCTTTTTGACCTGTGCTGCACATTGAACAGATATCTTCATGTAGCTTTCCACAATGATGCCCAGCACCACTAATCCACAGCCCCTCAGTGTGTTCGAAGAGTTTAAATTATTCCTTGCAATGTGCATTAGCTTGCACTTATCTATGCTGAATTTCATCTGCCATCATGTTGCCCAGTTTACAGGCCTTTCTAAAACACCTCACAGTTTCCTGTAGTCTTGACTAACCTAGACACTTTTGTGACATTGGGATGTTTCGCTAATTCACTATTTACATCTCGTACTCCCGGGTCACTGGGAAACGTCCCTCAGTAAGAACTTCAGGCAGTCAGGCATAAATTTTTCAGATACACTGAACCTATGAACTGAATGTGGTCTACTTTTTTGTTGTTCAGTTCAGTTAATTTGAAATGAGCTTTAAATTATGAACTCTGAGGGCTTGTGGATGGCTGGAAGGGGCACCGTGCTGAAGATGAGATCTATGGAGGGAGGAAAATTGAGGCTGGATTAGCTGGTCTAGGCCTTCTTGGTAGAGCTGGGCGCCATTTTGCCTCCCCTGACTGGAAGCTTCCATTTTTCCCACCCTGTGAGGGAGGCAGGCCCTATCCTGCTGCAGCTGGATCCTCTCCCAGGCTGGAAGGAAAGCAGACAACAGAGGAAACAGCAGCTGGAGATGGAGCAGAACTGGAATGGAACCAGCATGTGGTTCTGTGCTCAGAGGCCAGCCTGGCCTATTACTGTTTAGGGGTGGAGAGAACAAAGCAACGTAAGGACAGCTGACAGACATGGAGAGCCACGTGTAGGGAGATGGAGGCCTGTGAGGGCACATTATCTAAACTTACCCCTCCACTGGTTGTGTGGCCTACATGGGGGGCAGGGGCAGGGCGGGTCTGTGAGACAGAATCACAATTTCTGTGCTCTGGGGAGCAAGGAACGGTTCTCTCCCTGCTTCCCTGGCAGGGTGTGTAATAGGCAGGGATGAGTCTCCTTCTCCCTATAGAATTAATGGCCCATGAAGATGACCACCTATGGTCAGGGTAGCAAGCTGCACTCTGTCTGCATTATGGTGCTCCAGGCCTGCTGGTGCTCCCTGTTACAGTTCATCACTCTGGCCTCACCTTTCACTATTGCCAGCACCTTAAAAACACCATCTCTTCCTGTGTCATTCCTTACCCGTGTGGAGATATAATACTCTGCTTTTGTAACCTTCGGGTGGGCTAAAATTAATTAAATTGCCCTTCTCCAGTGCCTCACAGAAATACACCCCAACCCCTGTGGAGAAAGCAGCTGAAGACCCAGGATCCAGTCTGTACAGGACTCACAGCGAAGCTTGCTCAGAGCTACACTCACACATTAAAATACTACTACATTAAACATAACAATGAACTTTATTAACTACTAACTAAATGAACCTTAACCTAAGAAAACAAACTACAATTAACCAAGAACAATCCCTTGCATGAAAGATACCCAAGAGTCCCAAAGTCTGTGTGGAGTTCACCCAACTCTCAGCTACAGTCTCTGTTCCAGTGTGGAAGCTTGAGTGGCAAGAAATAGCTGTCCTCTTCTTTCTTTGCTGGGATCCTCTGTAGCATTCCATGCAGGCTTTCTCTTCTCCTCTGCAACCAGCCCTCAGTCCCATATGCATGTCTGCAAGGTCTGGTGCAAATGACTCCTTTACATGGAGAAAACATCTTGTTCACTCCTGGCTCAGCTCCTCTCCAGAACACTGAGCACATGGTCTCTCCTCAAGGCAGCTCCTGCCTGCTGTCTGCTCAGGCTGCTGCTCTCCAGTCATCTGACTGACAACCTCACATCACACCAGCAGGGTACACTGTGGAGCATGCTCAAATTGCTACCACACCCTGCCTCTGGAAGTTTCCAGTTGTGGGTCACTAATCTGCCCAACAACAGTAACCCACCCTCAGCAGGTCTCTCAAGAGATAGCCTTTTCAGGCATATGGGTTACACTTTTTTTAGGCTACCCACATTTTTTTTAAGTGCCAGAGAGCTTTATATTGACCACAGTGTATAATTATAGCGTAGAGAGCATGGTGTTGGGATACTGGAGGCCTTGGATACTCGGTGGAGGAGCATTAAGACTTTTGGCTCCACTGAAGATCTGGGAGGTACTTTAAGGTTTCGAAACCCAGGAAGCAGTTTGTGCTTTGGCCCATTGGTAAGGGAGAAACTTCCTCTTCCACAACCCCTTGTAGGCAGGCTTTGACATGACTTCAAAAGCTTGAAATCCTATTCCCTTACCTGGGAAATCTGTGACAACTGGCCACAATGCCGAAACATTCACCTCCCAATATCCACCACAGCATTTAGAGGCAACACACAGTTGTATTAGCTGAATGCTGCTGCTAAAATTTCCAGCAGTGAAATAGTTAATATGTTGCCTCGTTGGAGGATCAGCTCTCCCATGAAGTGAATAGGACAGTTCATACTTCTCAGGATTATTTATTGCTTCAGACTGTCTGCAGACTCAGGCAGATGGGATTGCATTTGTTTATATTCAGATGAAATTTGGAGAGTTATCTTTGCAACCACAGGGGCTAGAAAGGTAATTAAAAACAAAATGAAAGAACAGATTCCACAACAAAATTCAGCTGCTGGGGTGGATCCTGGGACAATCTCTTCACCAATGGACTCATGGTTTTTATGTTGTTTGCCTGTTTACTTGTGCAATGACTTCACAGTGATGGTCCTTGGCAGGACTTTCTTCATCCGAAAGTGACAGAGGCCCCAGACATGAATGCAACTTTAGAAACCTTTGGCCCACATACCCAAAAAGCTATTGCTCAATCCTACTGAACTCATTCTCCGTCTTTGGTGTAAGGCTGAAGCATAAAGGAATCCAGCACTGCTCCTGCATTAGTAAAACAGATAAAGACATAAGGAGTGAACCATATAAAACAAGTTATGGGACCTTTCCCTATAATAGTATTGCATTTTTAAAACATGGACTTTATCATTCTGGAGCCCTTTACGCAGTGGGCTAAGAGCATGGAAGAGATGGTCAGGTTCCTCTGGGTTGGCTGCTGGAATGTGCTTCAGGTACTGCTAACGCATTTGCTTTGGTGAAATCAAATTCAGGCTCCTGGTCCTTGCTCATGCTCCACCCTCAATGCTCTGACCAACTGTGCCTTACATCTTACATTTCATTCCCTTCTTACTCATTATTATGGTACAACATATCCTCTAGCCCACGTTCTCCATCTCCTCTTAGATCAGCTACCCATCTTCTTTCATGCTGCCCCTCAAGCAATCTATATGTCTTTGTTTGCACTTTTTTTCTGCCTATTTTATTTGTCTCCATTAGATTACAAGCTAGATTGTGGCAGTTAATTATTGCTCTGCATGGGGATTGAAGAGCTGAGAGAGACGTTCTGCCTTTCCCCCCATTGCTTTTGGGTAGCTTGTACCTCAAGCCTGGTTTACACTTAAAAGTAAGGCCAACATAGCCACAGTGCTTAGGAGTATGAAAAATTCATGCCCCCTTGAGCGCTGTAGTTAAGCTGTCCTAACCCACAATCTCAATATAGGTAAATCAAGAGAAGAATTCTTCTGTCAACCTAGCTACCATTGCTCACAGAGGTGGATTACCTACATCGATGAGGGGGGAAAGCCCCTCGTTGCTGGAGGAAGTATCTTCACTACAGCAGCTCTGTAGCTGTGGCACTGTAGTGCCTATGGAATAAATAAAGCTAAGACAAAACTGTTAAGTGGCACTCCAGACATCTCAGGGACAGAGTAAAAATAGGTGAACCCCTTCCTCAGTGCATCCCCTGCCATCTCTTTGTATGCATGAAAGGGCCAGCCCCAACATGGCTGTAGCCCAGATCCTGAAAGGTATTTAAGCCCCTCATTCCTAATGAAATCCATGGGAGTTACAGGAATAGATACATCAATAAGACATGATGTCTTTTGTAAAGGGCTGCACACACTTGTTTTAGAGCCTGCAATAATAATACTGTAAGTTGTGTCGAAAGATCACAGCTGCCATCATGAAACGTGTCCTGCTTGCTGCTCTAGAGGAGCCAGACCTGAGGTACCAATGTGGGCCAGGGGTCTGCCAGGATTGTTATTAAGATAAACAATGGTATTTGCCCAGACCTGAGCTCTAAAGGCTCTTTCATTGTACTAAAGGGGGAGGCGTTTCCCCCTGAGCATTTTCACAACTCTGGAAGGAACAGGAGGGTTGAGGACTTTGAGTACAGCAAAGACAAAGAGGATATCCTGCCCCACTTGGCTTTGATAAATGTAGGTATCAAGCCACTACTTGTTCTTACAATCCTCCTACTGCCACATATGCACAAAAAGCACTATTATGGGTTTTTTCCACATTAATGTCTACTTGTTTACTCAACCTTTGTTTACCTTTGTTTTCTACCAAAAAATCTTGGTTTTTGGTTAAATCTCTTTTTAGAATTATTTATAGACATAAATATTCCTTTTCTGCCAAAAAAGATCAGATTTGTAACATTTGAGGAGTGAAGGAAAATGCATTATTTTGAACTAATTTTATTTTTTCCTTTCATCATTTTTTTTTGCTAGATTAGCCTTTAATTCTTAATTTCTCAGACCTTTTACTCATGTTTCACAGCGTGAGAAGATCAGTTAAAATGCTATTACATCTGATGTTCATCTAATCTGTCATGTGTTGCAGGCCATAAACTAATAAAACACTTTATATTTTTATTCAAAATACAGAAAAACACTGCAAAATTTGCAGTTAGTTCCCAATGACTCTGATACTGAGAAACCTCTGTTTTCCAATATAATATTTTGCTCTTCTAGGCTATGTCTACACTTGAAAAGTTAAGTCGACTTCATAAAGTCGACTTAACTTTTCAAGTGCAGACATGGCCCCTTTTCGACCTTATTAAGTCGACTTAAAAAGGTCCACCTAGGCACTACTCTGCGTCTCCACTGGCTTAAGTCGACTTAATAAAGTCGACTTAAGGGCTAGTTTGAATTAAAATGAGGTGTTATTAATTCGAACTAACTTTTCCTTAATTCGATTTAAGGAGCAGCTTACGTCGACTTAAGGAAAGCCCAGTGTGGATGCGGAGTAAATTAAGTCGACTTAAGCCTCCTTAAGTCGACTTAATTTGTAAGTGTAGATGCACCACTAGGGCCTAATCTTCCTCCTTCTGAGGCTGCATTGATATCAATGGCACAAGACCAGGCCCATTAAATACAAAGAATTTACAAATATCAGCTGAATATCCCTCACAAGATGCCTCTGAGGCACAGATAGAAGCGGCAAGTATTATTGAAATTCAGCAGTTCGGTGACTTTATCAAGGACACAAAGTCTTCGAACCAGGTTGTAATTTAGTGCCCAATCTTTCCCATCAGCCGCAGATTCAGCTCTTGCTGTGCAACTCACCAAGGCTATGTCTACACTTGTAAATTTAGGTCGACTTAGCATGTCCACACTTAAATTTTAAGTCGACTTAGGGGGG
>ML685803.1:438867-566961 GCA_007922175.1 Pelusios castaneus
CACCAATGTGATTTATGCCATCATGTGCCGGAAATGCCCCTCTGCCTTATATATTGGACAAACAGGACAGTCTCTGCGCCAAAGAATAAATGGACACAAATCTGACATCAGAAATTGCAACACTACAAAACCAATAGGGGAACACTTCAATCTCCCTGCTCACTCCCTTGACGACTTGTTAATACCTGTGTTGAAACAGATGAATAACAAATCACAGCTTCAAAGAGAAACTGCAGAACTCGAACTTATATGCAAATTTGACTCAGTTGTCTTGGGGTTAAACAGGGACTATGGATTTTTCTCTCATTACAACAAGTGATTTGACCTCACCGTCCTCTATGTGCTGTTCCCCAGTCTTTAAATCCTAACACCTATTTTGATTTGCTGTTACAGCCTGACCTGATCCTATGTCATACACTCCCCTGCATTTAATTTCCTCCCATTCTGTAAGTTTCCCATCTTCAAAGCGTCTGATGAAGTGGGATTTTCTCCCACGAAAGCTCATGCGATAAATAAATCTGTTAGTCTTTAAAAGTGCCACAGGACTCTGTTGTCTTTCTACAATAGACTAACACGGCTACCCCTTTGGAATCTGTAATAAGGTTACTTATAATGATTATTTATCACATTAATTATGGTAATGCCTAGTGGCCAACTGTAAATGGGGCCTGTTGTGCTCAGTGCTGTTTAAACAGATAATAAGAGAGAGTCTCTGTCTCAATGAGCTTACAGTATAAACAGACGAGACAGCCCACGGGCAGGGGAAAAGGCTAGAATGCACAAGCAGTCACCAATAAAATGGCTTCAAACATCATGTTAGTGCTGTGGGTTTGTGGGTTCTTTTGCTTTTGTTTTATTTCAATCCTTGCAGTGGCTCAGCATCCAGCTCCCACTGAAAGACATGGAGTTTATTGATTTCAGTGGCAGCAGGACTGTGGGCGGGGCACCTCATATTAAGCACCAGTTTTGCAGTGTGAAGGCAGACTGTTGCACTTGCTTCTAGCCATATTAAAATCTTGCAGGGGCTCTGCTTGCCAGAGTCCCATCCAGGCCTTAATTTAACAGCATCATTCTGCTGAGGACTCACTCACCTTTCTTGCCACCTGAAACACACCTCCTGAAGTTTCAGATTTGTTATTATCCTTTGGGATGGCATAACTCTAACCCGACTAATTAAAAAACCTTCCTTCCCTACCCCCCATATAATAACGTAACAGTGCTGGTTGGTCAGTCAGGGCTGGGGAAGAAAGCAGTGATGCCTGTCTCTATATATGGCATAATTCCTTATGCATTATTTATTAGGTGCTGTGATCAGTGATAGGTTTAGCCTCTGCCCTGCTTAAGGTCATCAAAAGTATATAGCATACACCCCCTCTCTAAAGCATTAGGCAGCTATCCTGAAGATGGTATCTTTGCATGACTGCCTCTCCATCCCAACACGTATACATGTAGCCCCTATAATGGACAAGCACATGTATTATTAAGCAGCAGAAAGCACTTGTACAAAGCTGACGGCACACATGACTTATTTACACTGACCTAAAATAGCTGCACTTTAAGTGATACAAACACAGAAGACTTTAAAGTGCTCCATAGAGAATTGTGAATAAAGGAGAACCCTTTGGCTAATCCTTAAACATTGTTTTCTTAAAAATCGGCTCATTGCCTTTTATGAATCTGCCATTTTTTTCTTACCTGGAATGACTTCCATGCGTTTCCTCTGCAGATCACATTATTAACATGCATATTTAACATAATAATTAATTACGAATATTCCCCTTTATTCTAGTTTTTGGAGACTTGTTCCTAAAGGCTCCTAAAGCTAGTATGGTGGAGAAATGATTGGTTTTTCACCTTTGTTAGAACAATGAACCAGCACCATTTCCAGGGAGAAAAGATTTTGATGGCCCTGTTTCGGTCCATCACACAAGGCAGTCAAAATTTGTTTCCATTGTCACTCATTGTCTGCTAGGACTTGGCTACCGTGGAGTCTAGGTCTTTGCTCACCCCTAGGGAGGGTCTTCTGCTGCCAAATCAGGACAGAGGTCATTGTCAGGGCAGTCTGGCAAAAGGCTCCATTATCTTTTCAGTGGTTTGTACCTTGCGGATATGGAAAAGATTTAAAGTGGAAAAATTCAATAAAACATTAAACTGATGGAAAAAAAACCTGTAAAGATTATTTAACAAAAAACCCTGAAAAAACTAAAAGTCTGAGTTATATGAAATTATATTTAATTTATTTTTATACCAGCAGCTGTCAGTTCAAAGAACAACAACAAAGTAGCCATCTGTGCTTAATTTCATAAATCTACTGTAGATTGTCACATGATAGTGGAACTTGGACAAAAATGTGTCATGTGACTGGGTCCAGCCACTTTAAAGCAATATTTTCATTTTATAACCAGTCAAATTTACATGCATCTTATAGGCATGACGCCCATCTAAACAAGTAGTGACCTGTCAAGAAATGAATCTGGGGTCAATTTAACTGAAATCTGGATTTCTAAGGAATGGAGTCCCTTTCTTTTCTCTCTATTTTTAATAGGAGCTGCAGGAAATGTTTTATCATGTTTTCAATATTTAATCAAAATTATAAAGCAATAAGAAAATATGAGTGCATATGGTCTGATGCCTTGTGATTTATATTGTCAAGGAAAATGCAGGGCACATGAGACCTGCAGTCATCAGTAATGCAGAAGACTTACAGCTGCCTGGAGAGTCAGACATGTTCATTGCTCACCACGACTCACTCCTTCCATTGCTCGTGAGCTTAAGAGAAGGTGTTTGTTTTAAATCTCTTTGATTCATAGTAGACAGGTGAAGAAGAAAAAAACATAAAGAAATGAAGTACCACCAGAGAGAAAGGGCTAGTAAAGAAAGTCACAGTTTTATTTATCCTCCCAATACATATTATAAGGAAAAGTGCAAGTGAGAGAAAGTCAGAGGGGGTGTAATTAAAATACAGATCAAAAGTCACATTTTTCAATTTGCCATGTTAAAAAAAATAACAATCAGCTTGTCATATTCTCATTAAATAACAGATGGTCAAGCATGAGTAATAGATCCCTGACTGATGGAAATATGCAAACTCTTTTCTTCAGAGAGTTTTTAACTTAGACAATAAGATCATATCATAGAGTCAATAATAATTCAAGGTGATCTCATTTATTTAGTTAGTATTTCTGAAACCCACCTGTATTTGAGTGAAGGAGGAGTGTGTGTGTGTGAGTGAATTGAGGGTGGCTGAGACTGGGGGGAGGGGGGTGGTAAAATTCATTCTCTGCTTGCAGCTAAATGTTATCTGCTTTCACACACATGTGCACACACACACACAAACACACACATTCTCAGGTTCCTAAATCTGCCATCCCAAATGGGATTAAACTATGACCACACCCATGCTGAAAGGGACAGGCCAGTGCTCATTTATATAACACAACAGCATAATCATAAATCATTATCTCAATCCTCATCATTATATCAAACCACACAGATGGATAGCCCCCTGGCTTAGACAAACTTCCCATTCCAGCTGGGCGAACCAATGCTCCCACTCATACAGAATCTCTGGAGAAGGCATCTCAGACTAAACAAGGAAAGCTAAAACCTGATTTAAGTGGTGCCTTACCTCTGTCTCCTGAGTCTAATGCAATTCCACAGACTTCACTCAAATTACACAAGGGTATTTATTATGATTATGATTATTATTTATTACCATATCTGCTAGGAGCTCTAGTCATGGACCAGGTTCCCCTGGTGCTAGATGCTGTACAAATGCAGAACAAAAAGATGATGCCTACCCCAGGGAACTTACAATCTTAGACAAGAGACAACAGATGGATGCAGGCTGACAAACAGGGAGTACCAGTAAACAATAAGACAATTCTGGTCAGCAGAGAAGGCAGCAGTCTCTCCACACCAGCAAACTATCTGTTGTCCAAAGTTTTATAGGCCTAATGACTGGTGTATGGGTGTCAGTCCTGACCCCAAATGCAAAGGCACATACAATTGCTTCCCTACTCCTTTCCTATCATCAGCCATTTGTTACGTTCCGGCATTCGCACAACCAAAGACCTCTGAGCACCAATAAACCCATGTAACAATGGCAATAAACTCACCTGCTATTATCAAAGCCACGACTGCAGTGTGTGTAGCCTGAAACTTTCATGCTTTGTACCATGCAATTGAATTTCAAAGAACTCTGCTTGTCTACAAAGACAGCAGTCAACTCTGTTGCTGCAGCTTGTTACCAAAGAGACACACACTGTTCCTGCTTCTAGACATCTTGCTTTATTTTTTATTTTTTGCTGTCATTTTTCCTTAACCTAAAATAAGACATTTTTGAATGGAAGTACATGTGCTGGTCTTTGTGTATGGAAACACAGCAAATTTTGGAAAAAAGCAACAATCCTTGTGATACAGTTATTCTCTGAGGAGTTCTGGCTGGAATAGCTTACTTAGAATAGCAGACATTAAAGATGGAAAAGACCTAATGAATTTCCTCAGCCTATTCTTCCAACTGATGCAGGATTGCTCCCTCCAGAATAACGTAGTTGAGTATTAATCTAAAAAAATATTAAAATCAATTAAAGCACCACAGAATAATAGCCTCTTTCAAGTGCATCTTAGGTGGGGTTGCCAGGTGTCCAGTCCAGAAAGTCCTGTCAGAAAGGGAACCTAGCCATGTCTGGTCAGCGCTGCTGGCCGGACTTTAAAAAGTCCAATTATTCACAGTAACAGGCCTCGGTCCCTTCCCTCCTGGGAAAACAGCTCTGCAGCAGAGCAGCTAATGCCTGATGGGTCATGGTTAGAAGTGGCTGGTTGGTTCCCAGACCCCACTCTAGCCCCTCCTCCTCTTTGCAGGGTATTGCTGCCTGTGGGAGATCCTGTCTGCTCCCCTCACTTCTCTGTGCCCTGATTGCCCCTGTGTTGGCCTCACTCTGGGGACCAATGCTCCTTCCCCCCATTGTGTTCCAATTTCCCTGCCCTGGTCCCTCCTTCCAAGGACCAACCACCCCTTTTCCCTGATTTCCCCAGCCCCTCATTGCAGGGACAGATCCTCACTATGCCCCAACTGCCCTCACCCTGGCCCCTCACTCCAGGGATCCATCCGATCCTGCCTGCTGTGCCCTGATTGCTCTTCCCCTTGTTCCAGGGAATGCTTCCCCTCTCCCTTCTGTGCCCCAATTTCCCCAACTCAGCCCCGTGCTCTGAGGACCGACCTCCCCACCACGTCCTGATTGCCTCCACCCCAACCCCTCACTCAAGGGACTGCCCCCCCACCGTGCCCTGACTGGATAGGCAGGTTGGCTATGTGTCAGCTGCTTCCAGCCCAGCTATGCACACAGCAGTTGAGTACTGGAAGAGAAGGGAGTGAGCCACTGGGAGGGGAAAAGTGGAATAGGGCATGGCAGGGGTGTCTGGTTTTCAGCAATTAGAAAGTTGTCAAGTTTATGGTCTCAGACAACCACTATTCACCCTGCTGACACATCTGTGCTCTTGACAAATCTGTGTGCTTGATATTCACCAGAAATGATCTTGATATTTTGGGCCATCTAATTACCTCAGGGTCAATGGCAATAGTTACAGGCACTGAAATATTTGGGGCCCCTCACAAGACTTGGAATTGCCATATGCAGAGGAATATCTTGCAAATGGCCAAACTTCTGAGGTGAAATCTTGGGACCATTGTAATCACTGTGAATTTTGCCATTGACTTCAAGGACTTGGAGACCAGTATTTCACCCCCAGTTGTTATTTCAGTCAAAGTAATGAGTGTTTTCCTAGACATGGTGGGGTAGTCTCTTTAAACTTCTTGATTCCTCTTCATATCCACCAGGTGTTTCGGATCCAGCAGTTTTTCCTGACTTTGCTGAATCCTTTCTATATTTCTTTGTAGATAATTTTAGATAATTTCTTTGTAGATAATATATTCCTGCCCAAATCACCGTCCCCGAGAATCACCCATCCTGTCACATCAGGCTCAGTTTTCAGCTGTTACTTTTGTCAGCAAATTTTCCCTCCTCCCCCCCGACCTGACAAGGCTGTTGGAGTTATCCTGCTGTTCCACATAACCACCTGCTCTCTGGATCCTGGGCCTTAATGATTAGCTTAAGGAGTCTCAAACAGTCTTGACATGCCTATCACTATCACTGTCAACTTTTCTCTCTCACATAGCATACTTCTAGCATGCTGTAAGACAGGATTTGTTCTTAAGAAACTGAAGGCCAGAGCCTCTGCTGGTGTAAATCACCTTAGCTCCATGGATGTTGATAGAGTTGCAGCTATGGATTTGGCCTTCAGTTTTTCTCTGAACAATTTTTCATATGAGCCTGTTTACATTCTTCTAATTTAGTTGAAGTTATTGAGGTATTTGGCTACTCAACTGCAGAAGCCCCTCTTAAATAAGGATTTCTGATTTTTGTTTATTTGTGCTTTCCATGCAGTGCCCATATGCATCTTCCCTTTGCAGATCAGCACCACACAGCATTAAGTTTCAAAGGGGTTAGTGTTAGTCTATTGTAGAAAAACAACAGAGTTCAAACATTGGGGAACAGCCCATAGACCTCACCTTCCTCTATGTGCTGTTCCCCAGTGTTTGAATCCTAACACCTATTTTGATTTGCTGCTACAGCCTGACCTGATCCTATGTCATACTCTCCCCTCCATTTAATTTCCTCCCATTCTGTATGTTTCCCATCTTCAAAGCGTCTAACGAAGTGGGATTTTCTCCCACGAAAGCTCATGCGATAAATAAATCTGTTAGTCTTTAAAAGTACCACACAGCTTTAAGTTACTGTTGTATGTCTGGTTTTTTACACTGTTGATGAGTTTCTGTTACATCAGTTCAGTGTAACTGGTATCTTTCTATTCTGATCCCATTATAATTTCTTCAGCATATTCAGACTGCTTTCATAAGCATTACATGCCAAGCCACCCTCTCTCTTGTATCTAATGTGGCACAAATTGGGTCAGGGTTTCCATAGCGATTTATCCTGTCTGTCAGCTGTTTTGTATCCCATTACTTGTGCCCAGGGTCAGGCAGATTGGATGAAGTTAATATATTGAACATTGCATAGGTTAAAGTACAATTTGATGGGCCCCGGAATGGGCCCCGGAATCTTCCTAATTTCTGGGCCCCCTTTCCATAGGAATCCATAGGAATGAAATTTATGAAATTTGTGGGACCTGGGAATGGCATTCTCACTGCTTTACTGCCTCACCCATCTTGACTCATCGTTGAGGGGGTTGAGGGTGAAGCATGAAAGGGCAAACTAGTCTTTGATATCATGCAGGTGGGCAATACAGAGGACACTCCTATTTACATCTTTGTGTGTGGTGTCTTACCTGATCCAGCTGATTAGTGAGGAGGAGGGATGGTCATGTGGTTAAAGCACTGGACAGTTTAAGAGAGCTGGATTTAACACTTAGCCCTACCAAAAACTTTCGGATAGACCTTAGAAAAATCACTTAATATTTTTGTGACTCAGTTCCTTGTCCGCAAAATGGGTATATAGTACTTCTTGTCTTCCACTCTTTAGCGGTCTTGTCTATTTGAACTATAAGGTCTTCAGAGCAGAGACTGATTCTTACTATGCACTTGTGTGGTGTCTACACAAATGGGCCCTGCTCTACAGGGCCAGCCTTAGACTGTTGGTGGCCCTAGGAAAATTTATTTTTGGTGCCCCCCCAAAGCGTTCACCTCCCCATCCCTGCTCCTCTGCCCCCCCTCTACCCCCCCACGGCCCCTTTCCCGCCTGGCTCTCACCTCCCCAAACCCCTGTGGGGCCTTCCCCGATCCTCGCCCGCCCCTTTCCCCATTCCTCTGGCCCCCTTGCAGCCATTTCCTGGCTCTTCTGCCCGCTCCCGTGGCCCCTTCACGGCTCCTCTGCCCGCCCCCATGGCTCCTTACCTAATCCTCTTCCTGCCCCTGCAGCCCCTTCCCGGCTCCTCTGCCCGCCCCCATGGCTCCTTTTCCACTCCTCTGCCTGCCTCCGCGGCTCCTTCTTGGCCTCCCTCAGCCCCTTCCCAGCTCCCCTTACCTGGCCGGAGGCCCAGAGCTGCAGGGGTGGCCGGCAGAGCTGCTCCTGAATCAGGCTGCTCCTGCCCTGAGCACGCTCTGTATGAGCATGCTCAGGGCGGGACATTTGAAACTCTCCAGCCTGGCCGCAGCAGGACAGGGCGGAACAAGTGTTCTGACCGAATCTGCGACTTTGCTGGGTCCCTTTCCCCTGGGGGAAATTTGGTGGCCCCTAAAATCAGCGGCCCTAGGCAGCTGCCTAGCTTGCCCACCACTAAGGCTGGCTCTGCTGATCTAAATAGTCATCTTTCAGTGTGATAGTAACACAAATAATAATAATATTCATTTGAAGGGTGCTATTTACACTTAAGTTAAAATAATATTGTCACAGAATATTTGAAGTGTCACTATTAGGGAAAAGTCAGTTTAGATATAATAATGCTCTTGGCTTCTGCCTCTTTAAGTTTCAAGCTTCCAACCAAAACTTGAACCAATTCAGAGCTCTACCATTTATTTTAGCATTCACATGAAGCTGAGCTATTTCAATATATAGCTATTCCTTTTTTCATGCTAATCCATTTCCAGTTCCTGGCTGGGAATAGAAATGGAAGTGAAACAAAAATATAGTAGATAAAAATTACTTATGATTGGAATTAGAAGAAACAAACCACAAACCTTATTGCCTTGCATCCATTTGCCACAAGAGCTTTGCTCTAGAATATATTGTGACATATGCCAGACCCTGTGTCACCTTTGCCCTGTAATCCGGGTGTCCTTTATAATGCCTAGCTGCTGTAGTTTCCAGCCTGGATTGCACACAGCCTCCAGTGTGTAAATTACTCCCAGCTATGTCTGTTTATACTGTAGCCAGTCAGCCTCACCTTGGCTCTTACTAGCCTTAAAGATTACCTCGAGGTGACCCCAACATACTCCCAATCCCAGATTTTCCCCCAGAAACATATGTCCTGTATTACCCAACCCTCTCTTGGACAGTACAGATACACTGAATCTGCTATTCCTTTAAGGGAATAATATGTGCATGACTTGTTACACTAAATGGAGTTACTCGCACTTCTACTTGAACACACGGGATTGGATAAAACAATAAAACAAGTTTATTGACTACAAAGAGATAGATTTTAAATGAGTACAAGTAATGTGGTGTAAAATTCAGAAATGATAACTAGCAAAATAAAGATAAAACACTTACTGGTGCCTAACTTAACAAACAATATCAGATTTGAAAAAGAAATTTCTCATTGCATGCTTTCTGCATCCTTCTGGACCAAACTCTAGGTCAGGATTCCTCGCCCAGGGTAAAATGGCTGCTTCCTTTGCCTCTTCGGAAGCAGTACATGGAATGGGGAGGGAGAGCGACAGGGGTGACTTGGGGTGTCTGCTTCTTCTTTTTATAGTCCTGTCCCCACTGAGAAGAATTTCTAGCTGGGAGCAAGGTAACAGGCAGTCTGTGTGACAGGAAACTCCAGGCTGTTTCTTTGCTAAAATATAGATTTTTGCCCCATTCCCTTTCCTGCCAAAAAAATAGCCACTTAGCATGTAGTGGTTCATCAGCCTTGTTTACATTTGGCTAAGGCAGCAGCTTGCCTTCTGTCTCTGAGGAAGTGGTTTCCATTCCGCAGACTTATCTGGAAAACACACTTTGAGTCATGATTTCGGTTTATGTTTATAGCTTCACATATAATATTGCTATGTGCAATTTGCCATGATAGTAGTGATCAGCAAATATGAGTTTTTAAATGATACCTAACAAGACATACCTTGTACAAACAGTATTATAACAGTGTGCAGGGTGTGAACAGAGGGGTATATAATACCCATCTTCACTGCTTGATTGACTTGTGCATATGGCACTGAACACAGGGGAAAACCAGTATCATTATTTATTTACTGTCCTGTGGACTCAAGTTATGAACCATGTTTGTAAAGCACCTTCCATAATGAAACTGTGCTCTTGAATTGGGATCTCTATGCTCTACTTCAATAGCAAATAGACAAATGATAATAATGATGATAATAAGGGAATCATGGGAATCTCCTGATCTCCTGAATCTCTTCTTAGTGTGTGCTTTACTCTAAAAGGCACAGCACGTAATCCTAATAGCTCTACTTTTCAGCACAAGCAATCCCAGACCTTTTAATGTATGTACCAACTGTTTTTCTACAAATACCATAACATAAACAACTTTGCTGCAGTGCTCAGTGAGTCTTTCAGGTGCTCTGCTCAGTCTATTAGAGCTATAAGGTACCACATCAGTCTATGCACTAGTTGAATCAAAGGGCTGTTCCCTTTGCTTGTCTGCTGGTTCTTTAGTGGTTTTCTCACATATGGTTTCCACATGACTGGAAGCCAGAAGTTTGAGAAGCAACTGGTCAAGAATCTTTGGCTATGTCAACACTTGAAAGTTAGGTCGACTTAAGGAGGCTTAAGTTGACTTAACTTAGTCCATGTCCACACTGGGCTTTCATTAAGTCGATTTAAGGGGCTTCCTTAAGTCGACTTAATAAATACCACCTTTTAGGTCGACTTAACAGCTAAGTCGATTTGTTAAGTCTACCTAAAGCCGGTGTGGACACCCTAGGTCAACTTAGTTGAACTAAGAACTTCCCCGGGACCCAAGTGGTCCCGGCCAGGAGGAAGAGCTGGAGACCCGCGCTCCAGCTGCCGGCTGCTGAGCAGCTGGCAGCTGGAGCGCAGGTCTGCCGCGCTCCCTACTGGCCGCGATCGCTAGGTCCCGGCTACGAGGGACCGCGGACCTCCCTTCTGGCTGGGACTTGAATGGTGGCTCCCTTTTTGCCGGAACCATGCTCCAGCTGCCGGGAAACCTCCGGAGGCTTCCCGGGAGCTGGAGGGCAGCTGTGCCGGCAATTGCCGGCACTCTGGCTGTTTGGGGAGGCCCGGGGGCTTCTCTAAACAGCTGGAGTGCCAGCAATTGCCCGTGCCATGCTCCAGCTGTTTAGGGAGGCCTGGGGACTTCCCTAAACAGCTGGAGCACCAGCAATTGCCCGTGCCGTGCTCCAGCTGTTTAGGGAGGCCTGGGGGCTTCCCGGGACCTGAGCGGTCCTGGCAGAAGGGAGCCCCGTGCTCCCTCCTAGCTGGACCAAGCGGTTGAGGCCAGGAGGGAGCGCAGGAGACCCACGCTCCAGCTGTTGAGCAGCCAGCAGCTGGAGTGCGGGTCTCCCGCTCTCCCTCCTGGCCAGGACCCCGAGACCCGCGCTTCAGCTGCTGAACGGCTGGCAGCTGGAGTGTGGGTCTCCCACTCTCCCTCCTGGTCGGGACCGCAGGGTGCTGGCAAGAAGGGAGCCGGGAGAGCCGCCCGCCCGTCCTCGGCCCGGCAGAGCCAGCCCTGCGCTGGCTGGCTCTGCCGGGACGAGCCGGGAGCGGCTTCTTGGTCCCGGCAGAGCCAGCTGGCGCGTGGCTGGGTCTGCTGGGACCAGCTGCCCGCTTCCCCGGCTCTCCAGCCAGGGTTCCAGCAGGGGATCCCCTCCTGCTGGAGCCCTGGCTGGGGAGCCCTTCTCCCCAGGACCACGGCTCCCCTGGCAGGGAACCTGCAGGTCTGGGGAGAAGGGAGCAGGGGCTCCCCAGGAGAAGGGAGCCACAGTGGCTGCCTTCTGCCAGGGAGCCGTGTGATGCTCCCTTGTCCCCCCTGCCCTAAATCGACCAAGTCAACTTAGGGCGACCACACTGCTTAAGTCGACTTAAGATGTCGACTTAAGCAGTAAAGTCAATGTAAAACTAGGTTTTACAAAGTCGACTTTACTTTTCCTTAAGTCGACTTAAGCAACAGCTTAAGTCGACTTAAGGAAACTCCAGTGTGGACGCAGAGTAAATTAAATTGATTTAAGCAGGCTTAAGTTGGCTTAATTTACAAGTGTAGATGCACCCAAAATAGAGAGAGGTAAATAATGGTGTGTCCCCCTCCCGTCCCCCCCCTGCTGCCAGGAGTCTGTATTGGGACCAGTATTGTTCAATATATTCATAAATGCTCTGGAAATGGGAGTAAACAGTGAAGTGGCAAAATTTGTAGATGATATAAAACTGCTTAAGATTGTTGAGTCTAAAGCAGAGTGCAGTGTAACACTTCCTTTCTGAGAGAGGACAATTCTTTGGTATCAGGCTGATATACACTGTCTGATTCCACTATAGTTTTATCAAATAATCTGGACTACTGGTCCCTTATCTCCTCTAGCATGTGCTCTCTTTATTCAATTCAAGGGCTTGGAATATTTTTAAACCCTAGATAGGTGCTTTATTCCCTTGAACTATCATGAAATTTATCAATTCTATTTGATCTTTTTACCTTCACTTTTAGTACACATGTGACTCTAGTAGAAATGAGTTCCTTATTATAATCTTTCAATTTAACCTGCTTGTTCATCATGTTTCCTGGTCTCCCTCCCCACCCCCCACCCCCCATCTTCTAACACTCATATCTGAAACATTTACCTGAGAGGCTAGGGGTATATTATAGGAGTGGGTGGGGTTCTGTGGCCCACAGTGGGTAGGAAAGCAGACTAGATCAGTGATTCCCAACCTTTTCAGTAACACGGCACACTTTAATGCAACAAAATATTCCACTGCACACCTACTTTTTTCAGCTAATTGATTGCTCATAAATGTAACATTTACTTACATTTACTATGGTTATGGTCTTACTAGAGTAGTTTGCAACATAGTGTATACATTTACAACAAATTAAAGAAGGATCAAATGCATTAATGTTTCAAATCTACCAGAAGAAAAAACACATCATCTCAATTTTGCCCTTTGGCCACCTGTGTTTAGAATGGTCACGTTTTAGAATCGAAAGACTGATACATCGCTTTTAATTTTTACGAGTTTTATGAGTTGAAATTTTGGTTGGATAGAATATAGTTTATGATGAAACAATGTTTGTTTTATGTTGATATTCATTACCTGTGTACAAAATTTCATGGCACTCTTGGACAGTTCTCATGGCACACCAGTGTGCCGCAGAACACTGGTTGAATACTGGTCTAGATGATCATAACATCTATAAGCCTATGAGCATCAATTTCTAATCTGTAGATTAAAAGAGTTCCATTAGTCTGTAAGGAAAATGTCCATTCACCTGTTCCTTCCTCTTCAGATACAACTCCTCTTCTGCTAGTGTCCACACTCTCCTCCTAGATTACTGCATCAGCATGCAGCTTTGTTTCCTTCTCTGCGGTTGTTGATCCTGGTTCCAAGCATATGCAAAATTATGGTATTTCTTACAAATATTGCAGAGTTTACCAAAAGCTGTGCATTGTTGAGGTCTCTGTGTGTGTCCACAGCTTGTGCCGTCATTGAAGCCATCCCTTGCAAACTCTTGCGCTTTGCTTTCTTTATGTATCTCTGTATTTTGTGTCCTTTATTGACTTACTGTTTCCCATGGGGTTTTTTTCTCCCTTTTCACTCTACCCAGAGTGGCAGGGGCCTGTTCCCCTCAGATTATTTTTATTCTGTTTGATTTCTGTTGCCTGACACTGTCTTACTGTTTTATCAAAAGTGGGATCTCCATCTCCCAGTAGTCTTTTTTGCTTTTGCTTTGGATCTCTGATTCCCATTACAATTTGATCCCTTATAACTGAATCTGTTAACTGTCCATACTTCCAGGTTCAGCTCATTAACTTCAGCTTTGTTAGGAATTCTTCAAAGAGCTCTTCTTCCTTTTGTCTTCTAAGCTGAAATTTACACCTTTCAAATATTTCACTCTTTTTAGGGATACAACACTTCAAATTTCTACAAAAATTGGGGTATAACTTGGTTTCTCCGCTTGACTTTATTGCATTTTATTAGAGACATCAACTGCTTCAAGTCATGCAATGTTTAAGAAGATTGCTCTTTTTTGCTGGTCTTCTTTCTCACCAAAGCCAATCGCTTGCATATATATATATATCAAAAGTCTGTTTGAATCTCTTCCTGGAGTCTGCTGCATTACCTGTAAGTCTCAAGTCCTTGGGGATTTTTAGTCGCTCCATCTTCAAGGTGACTCTTCTTCACCAAGGTTCTCTTTTCTCTGTCCTCATGTCTACTTTACTTTGGTATCACAAGTTGTCTTGTGGATTTATAGGAAGGAGGCATGGTCTGGATTCTTAGTAGTAAGGTTTGATTGGAACTAAAATGGAGTTACATAAGATAAAGGGACACTATGTGCTCCTAGCTCTGTATCTGGCGAGCCTGATTCTAAACTGCTTCCGAAACTGGTTTGTCCTAGCATGTCCTCTGCTTTTAAAGGCATAGTACATACTCCTAAGAACCACTGCAAGTGGGTTGGGGGGAACAACCACTCTTTCCTCTCCTTGGAAAAATGCGTCTTTGTTGTTGTTCCATATTGTGAAGCAGTGACCACAAACATTTATCTTCCTCCTGTCTCAACTTAATGGCCACATCACCTAGCTCCTTTAGGTACAAGTGTGCTCCAGCTAGATTTCTTGTGCATTCCCACACCCCAGCACAGGTGGAGACAGGGAAGTGCTATTATCTGAATTTTACAGAGTGAGAACTGAGGCACAGAAAGTTTCAGTAACTTGCCCATAGTCACACAGGAAGTCTGTGGTGGAACAGGGAATTGAATCATGGTCTCCTGATTCCCAGACCAGTGCTCCAGCCACAAACCATCTTTCCTTCTTCATCCAGTTCAAAATTTTGCTCTTTCTGTTTGAATTTTCTTCCCCTCCTTATTGTGATGGAATCAGTGCTTCCATACTCCTCACCAGAACTGGTTCAACCAACCCTTGTCCACCCCTTGAAAGTGGTTAGTCCATGCTTCCCACCCCACCCAGGATTGACAACCCTAGGATTCAGTGCCTGGCTTCCTTCCTCACCCCATGCCAAACACCTATGCAATGCAAGACTGATTGGGACATGGTAGAGAGTACTAGTTAACAAGCTCAGAGCTGGGATGTATATGTATATGTTAGAGAAAAAGTAGACTGACATTTTATTTTTCACAGGGAGGTGGAGGTGCCCCAGCCAGAGTCACAATAAAAGGACAAACATCCCATGCCATGACTATCGCTTACTATACGCAATTAGATCATTTCACCATTGCCTTGTTTTTTCCCTCCCCGCTTTTCTATTTCCACTTTCTGTCTTTCATCATGTTTAGACTTTTGGAGCAAGAAATATCTTTTTATTATACACTCCTAACACAATGGCATCTGCATTAGAATCATAGAATAATAGGGACGGAAGGTACCTCACGAGGTCATCTAGTCCAACCCCCTGCTAAAAAGCAGGACCACTCCCACTAAATCACCCCAGCCAGGGTTTTGTCTAACCGGACCTTAAAAATCTCCAAAGATGGAGATTCTACCACCTCCCTAGGTAGCCCATTCCAATGCTTCACCACCCTCCTAGTGAGAAAGTTTTTCCTAATAGCCAACCTCCACCTCCCCAGCTGTAATTTGAAACCATTGCTCCTTGTTCTGTCCTCTGTTACCATCGAGAATAGCCTAGCTCCCTCCTCTTTGGAGCAACCCTTCAAGTAGTTGAAGGTTGCTATCAAATCTCCCCTCAGTTTTCTCTTCTGTAGACTAAATAAGCCTAGTTCCTTCAGTCTCTCCTCATAAGTCATGTGCCCCAGCCCCCTAATCATTTTTGTTGCCCTCCGCTGGACTCTTTCTAATTTGTCCACATCCTTTCTGTAGTGGGGAGCCCAAAACTGGACACAGTATTCCAGATGTGGCCTGTCCAGTGTCAAATAGAGGGGAATTATCACATCCCTCGATCTGCTGGCAATACTCCTACTGATGCAGCCTAATATGCCATTGGCCTTTTTGGCAACAAGGGCACACTGTTGGCTCATATTCATCTTCCCATCCACCATAACCCCCAGGTCCTTTTCTACAGCGCTGCTACTTAGCCGATCGGTCCCCAGCCTGTAGCAATGCATGGGATTTTTCCGTCCTAAGTGTAGGACTTTGCACTTGTCTGTGTTGAACCTCATGAGGTTTCTTTCGGCCCAGTGTTCCAATTTGTCCAAGTCTCCCTGGATCCTGTCCCTGCCCTCCAGAATATCTACTCTTCCCCCCCAGCTTAGTGTCATCCGCGAACTTACGAAGCACGCAGTCTATTCCATCATCAAGATCATTAATGAAGATGTTGAATAGAACCGGCCCCAGGACCAACCCCTGGGGCACTCCACTCATTACTGGTTGCCAACTAGACATTGAGCCATTGATTCCTACCCGCTGAGCACGTTGATCTAGCCAGTTTTCTATCCACCTTACGGTCCACTCGCCCAATCTATACTTCCTTAACTTGCTGACGAGAATGCTGTGGGAAACCGTATCAAAAGCCTTGCTAAAGTCGAGGTATACTACATCAACGGCACTTCCCGCATCCACAAATCCAGTCATCTCATCATAGAAGGAAATCAGGTTGGTCAGGCACAATTTGCCCTTGGTGAATCCATGTTGACTGCTCCTGATCACTCTATTTTCCTCCAAGTGTTTCAGGATGGATTCTTTGAGGACCTGCTCCATGATTTTCCCAGGGATTGAGGTGAGGCTGACTGGTCTGTAGTTCCGCGGATCCTCCTTTTTCCCTTTCTTGAAGATAGGTATTATATTTGCCTTTTTCCAATCCTCCGGGACCTCCCCCATTCGCCATGAATTCTCAAAGATAATGGCCAACGGCTCTACAATCACTTCAGCCAATTCCCTCAGCACCCTTGGATGCAGTTCATCCGGCCCCATGGACTTGTGCACGTCCAATTTCTTTAAGTAGTCCCTAACCTGACTTTCCATCACCGAGGGCCGCTCTTCTCTCCATTCCGTGTTACCCTGTGTAGTAGCCTGGGAGCTGGCCCTCCCTGTGAAGGCTGAAGTAAAAAAAGCATTGAGTACTTCAGCCTTTATTAAAAGTGATAAAATTAATAACTGATCAGTCTGGTTCTCTGGAGGATTCTTGTAATAACTGGGGCCTAGCAGGCCTTTTTCCATTGATGGCCTAACTGGTGAAAAGTGAGTAAAGGTTTACAAATTGTCACAATGAGCTGTTATATAAAATTGTTTAAGAAAAGATATAAGAAGGCGACAGAAGGGCTGGCTTAATTTAAACAGAAAGGATTTAACTGATATCACCCAAGCACTGTATTAAGATCATGATTAATGTAAACAAGAAGAGCAGACGATCAGGAATTAATGGCCCAAAATTAATGCTTTATACATTAGGCTGAATTGGTGTGCAAAATAATGACAAGATGGAGCATTCCATTCATTGTCCTTCCTGGGGCTCCTAAGAAGAGATTTTGGAAGAGAAAACCCCCCAGCCACTCCACCTTTTACCATTACCATGGGCAAGATTGTTGCCATGTTAGTGACCCCAAACCTTGAAACTCCAGTGGGCTGCTCGGCCATCATCATTGCACCAGAAAATACCCCAGCCATTTCTCCCTCCTGCCCTCTCACTCTCTTTTCACCTTTTCATCTGATCCCGAAGTCAACTGTTCTACATGGCACTGTGTGGGGAGATGAGACGGCCCATGCTGTTGGGCTTGGCCTGAAAATGACCAGTGAAAAGAGGGACCTGACCAGGAAGAAGAGCTGGGGTTTAGAGCATTAGCTGTCATGGCTGACCTGCCAGCCCAAAGCATCCATCCATGATTGACCAACTGGCCTGTATATTGAGGACATCAACAAAAGCCATATTTTCCTTGTCTTTAACTATCCTGTCTCTACTCTCCCTTCTCTGTCTGTTTTGTCTAAAACAGGAAAGTGACAATCATTCCTGACTCAGAATTGAATGGAACCTTTTCTCCACACCAAGAAAAACCGTTTGACTGAATAAGAGATTTTAACCAATACTCACTGTCTTCAGAAAAACTTTGATAGGTTTTGATGGTTTGTTTTACAAAATCAATCAGTTTCAGTTTCAATGCTCCTTGCCTCATTTTGGTTCCTTTCCTGTTGTGCATTTCAATCAATATATTTCTAATCTCTGGCATGAATTACCTAATGTGTTTGCCATGGTATTAAGCAGGTTGAGGTCTCTGTATACCAGACCCCGAATCCTGTGTAACTTTTGGTCCACCCCGTTCCACAAGCATTCCAGTGTACCACATTCCAGGGGCAAGCACTGGAGACGTTTCAGCAGGCCTTGTAGGCACTAACCCCAATGACCACTCAGACACATGGCTAAGAGAAGGATTTGTATTAATCCTGGCAGGAAAGGGGAAATGTTACAGATATCCTAGTACAAAGGCTTAATCAGTTACTGTTCGAAGGGTGCATCTACACTAGTAAATTAAGTCGATTTAAGCAGGCTTAAGTCGACTTAATTTACTCTGCGTCTACACTACAGTTTCCTTAAGTCGACTTAAGCTGCTGCTTAAGTTGACTTGAGGAAATTTTAAGTCGACTTAATAAAACCTAGTTTTAAGTCGACTTACTGGTTAAGTTGACTTTATTAAGTCGATTTAGCCAGTGTAGAAGCACAGTAGCCCTAATTCAACTTAAAGTCGACTTAAAGGGCCCCCAGGGCTCCCCCAATGACCTCCCTGCCAGGGTGCAGGGCAGGACACAGATCTGCCCACCCCAATCTTATACCTGTCCCTCTCCCTGTCCTGCTCAGCCCCCATGTACCCTGGTACAATGGGGAAGATGCTACGGTCCCTGGCACTTTGGAAGGGGTGCCTGGGGAAGGCATGCACCACGCCCAGGTCCACCTAGCCCCTACAAGTCAACTTAGGCATCCAGTGTGGACTCTCTAAGTTGATTTGGCAAGGTTGACTTTAAGTTGACCTAAATTTACAGTGTAGACATGTTAAGTTGACTTAACAAAGTTGACTTAAAGTCGACTTTGTAAAGTCGACTTATTTGAACAAGTGTAGACATAGCCAAAGTGAGCTGCAGCTGTTCATGTCTGCATCTCTGAGGCAGTTCTATTGACAATCAGGGCTCTGCAGGCCCAGTGCCTGGGGTGCCTTCTACATCCAGTCTCTATTCATGCAGATAAGCATTTGCAAGTTTCCAAGCCATTGCCTCTCTCCCATAAATCCCACATGGGCCTGCACCCAGCTGTGATCTCTGAATCACAGACTGTTCCAGGCATGGCTCTGTCCACGGTTCCTGGGGCTCCCTTCCAGCTCCTTGTGCCACACAGCTCCCACTCCCAAAGAGAGCTGAGCCACCTCATTGTTCAGGACTTTTCCTAAGTTCTAATGGAAAATACAGAGCCTGCTTAGCCAGGAGGGAGGGGAAGTACAGTGGGGAGGGGGCAGATAGAGTTGTAGTCCTTTTCTTTGCAGATCCATCACACTTGTTTGACATTGCTTAATGTGAGAAAATGACTGGGTTCTCTTAACTCCTTTGACTCTTTGGTCCATTTATTCCACCTTAATTAATGCAACAAGTCTCCAAAAATTATTATCACAACAGATTGTTTGAAGCTGCTCATTCTCCACCCCATGCAGCACTTGACCATGAATAGCAAAGAACACGTGAGCACTGGTGAACTCCCAGTAATTTGTGGCTGCAGGTTTGGACTGCTCCCCGAATGCCCTTTTTATAGATACATACATACAATAGGCACTTTCTTCTTGGGGAACTCCCCACAGCCTCCACTCTTCTTTGACTGTGGACCATTTTAAAAGGAAAAAGGTATTCAGATACTTCAGGAAGGGCTTGTAAACTTGTTCTCCCTGCTGAAGCCCTCATGGCTTGTGCACTCTGCAGCATTCATTTTCTCCACCTGTACAGAGATTATCTTTGGAGACTACTTTGAAACTTCACTTTTTTAAGAAAACAACGTCCTTTTTTGGATACCACTAAGCTTGCAAAATAAAGGGTTCTTTGCAAATTTTTTATTTATTCATGTATGTGTTGTTTTACCAGCAAGAGAACTCCGCTTTAAGAGAACTTCAAAATAAGAATGAGAGGGGACTAGACTGATCACTAATACATTAAAAATCTTTATGATTATTCAAGGTCTGTTCCCTTTCTGGATGTTGAATAATGTCTTACTCTGACACTCTCTACTTGCTCTTGAGTGAGAGTGGCAGAATCTAAATTGTTAACAATAAGCAAGAAAGCATTAGGGTGACATCACGGGGAACCACTATATATTACACCCCATATTAAGTAAATACCAATCCAACTAGAACTGGGAACATAATATGTAAAGAAACAATGGTCATAATGATGTCCCTTCTGCCAAAGAGGAAACCACAGAGAAACAAACTGTTTAAGTGTTTTCTACAGGGAAAACCACAGAGAAACAAATTAAGTGTTTAAGTGTTTTCTAAAGTAATATTCATTCAGCTGTTCCATTTTCTAAATTAATAATCATCCTGAACTTATAATTAAAAACAATCTTTGTGTATGTGGGGGACAAACTCTTTGGGGCACAGACCATCTTTTTGTTCTGTGTTCGTACAGCACTTAGGCTGTATCTACACTGGTAAATTAAGTCGACTTAAGCTTGCTTAAGTCGACTTAATTTACCCTGCGTCTACACATCAGTTTTCTTAAGTCAACTTAAGCAGTTTGCTTAAGTTGACTTAAGGAAAAGAAAGTCGACTTAATTAAAATTAAGTCGACTTTATTAAACCTCCTTTCCACTAGACCTAAGGCTTAAGTCGACTCCCTAGACTTGACTTAAGCCAGTGTAGATGTGAGGTAGCCCTAAGGTGACTTAGGGCTACCCCAGGGCTACACCAATGCCCTCCCTGCCGGGGGGGGGGGCACAGAGGGAGACTCGCATGCCCCCCCACCTGGCAGGGCAGAGCCCTGTCCACCCTACCCCTATGCCCTGCCAGGGTCCCTGTCCCCCTTTGCCCCATTGTACCTAGGTACAATGGGGCAAAGGCTGAGCACCCTGGCATTGGGCAAGGGATGTCCCCCCACCCCCATGGACCTGCCCTAGGTCCCCCTAAGCCCCTAGAAGTTGACCTAGGCTCTAGGTCGACTTTTTAAGTTCCCCTTTAAGTCGACTTTAAAATTGAGTGTAGACTCACTAAGTCGACTTAGTTAAAGTCAACTTAAATTACCAAGTGTAGACATAGCCTTAGTGCAACAGGGTCCTGGACTACATGTGGAGTTCCTAAGTGCTACACCAATGCAAATAATAAATAATAATAATAGAGCACCTACAGCTGGTCACATGTTCTCTGTTTAAATTTTTTTTTTAATAAAATGGCTTTTCAATTAAATGGAAACTTTAAAAAAAAAATCCAAAAAAATCATAGAAAACCCCAGAAACCACAAAAATGTGTGAAACTTTTGGGATGGGGGGAGCCTATACAGGAGGGATGGGCTCCACCTAAACCAAAAGGGAACCAGACTGCTGGCGCTAAACATTAAAAAGGTTGTAGAGCAGTTTTTAAACTAGAGGATGGGGGAAAGCCGACTGCTGCAGAGGAGCAGGTGGATCGGACACAGACTTCTCTTAAGGGAGAGTCTGATGAGAGGGAATCTCCAGGTTATAGTTATAGTTATAGTCAGGAACAGAGGACAGAAAAGGATGGTGAGGGGGCCGGATCCAATGATAAACAGCCACATGACGAAGAATCTGGCACATTAAAAAAGGGCAAACAAATAAACAGGGACAAGTTTTTAAAGTGCTTATACACAAATGCTAGAAGTCTACATAATAAAATGGGTGAACTAGAGTGCCTAGTGGTAAAGGAGAATATTGATATAATAGGCATCACAGAAACCTGGTGGACAGAGAGCAATCAGTGGGACACAATCATTCCGGGGTACAAAATATATCGGAAGGACAGAACAGGTCGTACGGGAGGAGGAGTGGCACTATACGTGAAAGAAAATGTAGATTCAAATGAAGTAAAAATCATAAGCGAATCCACTTGTTCCATAGAATTGCTATGGATAGAAATCTCATGCTTCCATGACAATATAACATTAGGGATCTACTATCGGCCACCTGACCAGGATAGTAAGAGCGATGATGAAATGCTAAGGGAAATTAGGGAGGTTATCAAATTTAAAAACCCAATAATAGTGGGGGATTTCAACTATCCCCATATTGACTGGGAACATTTCACTTCAGGACATATTGCAGAGATAAAATTTCTCGATACTTTGAATGACTGCTTCATGGAGCAGCTGGTATGGGAACCCACAAGGGGAGAGGCAACTCTAGATTTAATCCTGAGTGGAGCGCAGGAGCTGGTCCGAGAGGTAACTGTAGCAGGACCGCTTGGAACTAGTGACCATAATACAATAGCATTCACCATCTCTGTGGGGGGAAGAACACCTCAACAGCCCAACACTGTGGCATTTAATTTCAAAAGGGGGAACTATACAAAAATGAGGGGGATAGTTAAACAAAAGCTAAAAGGTAGAGTGACTAAAGTGAAATCTCTGAAAACTGCATGGGCGCTTTTTAAAGACACCATAATAGAGGCCCAACTTCAGTGTATACCCCAAATTAAGAAACACTGTAAAAAAACCAAAAAAGAGCCACCATGGCTCACCAACCATGTAAAAGAAGCACTGAGAGGTAAAAAGACTTCCTTTAAAAAGTGGAAGTCAAATCCTAGTGAGGCAAATAGAAAGGTGCACAAACAGTGCCAGCTTAAGTGCAAGAGTGTAATAAGAAGAGCCAAAGAGGAGTTTGAAGAACGGCTAGCCAAAAACTCCAAAGGTAATAACAAATTGTTTTTTAAGTATATCAGAAGCAGGAAGCCTGCCAAACAACCAGTCGGGCCCCTTGATGATGATAATACAAAAGGAGCGCTTAAAGATGATAGAGTCATTGCAGAGAAACTAAATGGATTCTTTGCTTCGGTTTTTACGGCTGAAGATGTTAGTGAGATTCCCAAACCTGAGCCGGCTTTTGTAGGTGACAGATCTGAGGAACTGTCACAGATTGAAGTGTCACTAGAGGAAGTTTTGGAATTAATTGATAAACTCAACATTAACAAGTCACCGGGACCAGATGGCATTCACCCAAGAGTTCTGAAAGAACTCAAATGTGAAGTCGCGGAACTGTTAACTAAGATTTGTAACCTGTCCCTTAAAATGGCTTCGGTACCCAAAGACTGGAAGTCGGCTAATGTAACGCCAATATTTAAAAAGGGCCCTAGAGGGGATCCCAGCAATTACAGACCGGTAAGTCTAACGTCGGTACCGGGCAAATTAGTTGAAACAATAGTTAAGAATAAAATTGTCAGTCACATAGAAAAACATAAACTGTTGAGCAATAGCCAACATGGTTTCTGTAAGGGGAAATCGTGTCTTACTAATCTATTAGAGTTCTTTGAAGGGGTTAACAAACATGTGGACAGGGGGGATCCAGTGGACATAGTGTACTTAGATTTCCAGAAAGCATTTGACAAGGTCCCTCACCAAAGGCTGTTACGTAAGTTAAGTTGTCATGGGATAAAAGGGAAGGTCCTTTCATGGATTGAGAACTGGTTAAAAGACAGGGAACAAAGGGTAGGAGTAAATGGTAAATTCTCAGATTGGAAAAGGGTAGCTAGTGGTGTTCCCCAAGGGTCGGTCCTAGGACCAGTCCTATTCAATTTATTCATAAATGATCTGGAGAAAGGGGTAAACAGTGAGGTAGCTAAGTTTGCAGACGATACTAAACTACTCAAGATAGTCAAGACCAAAGCAGATTGTGAAGAACTTCAAAAAGATCTCACAAAACTAAGTGATTGGGCATCCAAATGGCAAATGAAATGTAATGTGGATAAGTGTAAAGTAATGCACATTGGAAAAAATAACCCCAACTATACCTATAATATGACTGGGGCTAATTTGGCTACAACGAGTCAAGAAAAAGATCTTGGAGTCATTGTGGATAGTTCTCTGAAGATGTCCGTACAGTGTGTGGAGGCGGTCAAAAAAGCAAACAGGATGTTAGGGATCATTAAAAAGGGGATAGAAAATAAGACTGCAAATGTATTATTGCCCTTATATAAATCCATGGTACGCCCACATCTCGAATACTGTGTACAGATGTGGTCTCCTCATCTCAAAAAAGATATTCTAGCACTAGAAAAGGTTCAGAAAAGGGCAACTAAAATGATTAGGGGTTTGGAGAGTGCCTCGTATGAGGAACGATTGAAAAGGCTGGGCCTCTTCAGCTTGGAAAAGAGGAGACTGAGGGGGGACATGATAGAAGTATATAAAATTATGACTGATGTGGAAAAAGTGGACAAGGAAAAGTTGTTTAAATACTCCCATAATACAAGAACCAGGGGTCACCAAATGAAACTAATAGGTAGCAGGTTCAAAACAAATAAAAGGAAGTTCTTCTTCACACAACGCACAGTCAACTTGTGGAACTCCTTACCTGAGGAGGTTGTGAAGGCTGGGACTATAACAATATTTAAAAGGGAACTGGATAAGTTCATGGGGGCTAAGTCCATAAATGGCTATTAGCCAGAAAGGGGCTAAGAATAGTGTCCCTAGCCTCTGCTTATCAGAGGATGGAGACGGATGGCAGGAGAGTGATCACTTGATATTGCCTGTTGGGTTCACTCCCTCGGGCACCTGGCACTGGCCACTGTTGGTAGACAGATACTGGGCTAGATGGACCTCTGGTCTGACCCAGTACGGCCTTTCTTATGTTCTTATGTTCTTATGTGTGATTTTTTGTTTTTGATAACACCACCTGCTCCAAATTGAAGCAAATATTTAATGAAAACAAAATTAAAAAATGTTTTTGTTGAAATTCCTTGGGGCGGGGAGGGAGAAGGAGAATAATTCCTGACAAGCTCTGCTATCAACTTCCCTAAAATAAATATTCCCATCACTATGGTGCTGAAGGGCGACTTTGATGTGCTAGATTTCCAAATACTTCTATTTTAAAAATTACAAAAACTGCAACTTGAAGACAGGAGCCTCTAGGGATGATTGGCAGGAATAATTTCTCCTCACATTAAGTTAATAGTTTCTTCTGATTTTAAATTAGGCACGTGACCTACAAATTTCAATAGCAAATAGGTTTTTCACATTATTATTGGCTTCTTAATTATCAAAGCAGTAGGAGAATAAACTAATCTCAATAAAGATTTACTTAGTAGCAGAAAACAGGTAAGCTACATAATTTAATTGATATATATAACTGAGTTACATAAAAAAGAAACAAAACCATGTAAGGTTTCATTGTCTAGCAATGGGACTGATCTCATCTGCCTAAAATTAAGCACATCTGAACCTTTGCTGAATTGAATACAAGAAGGCAAAGTAAATTGTCATGTGATAAATATGACAGTTTCAATGATGCTGCTAGTATAGATATAGTAAATAATGCTGCTGCAGTAACAAGACAGTGATGATGGGAGTAGTTTCAAATATTGTGTAGTGTCACCACAACAACGTGGTTGCAATATGATGTGACTTTGGCTATATTAGTGCACCTATGTATATTAAAAAACAGGGCAGTTTATTAATCTAAACATTACTTTAGTCACTGTTTAGATTAATAAACTGCCCTATTTTAATATGCATAAGATAGTAATATGCTTAAAATGTACACTAGGCAGTGTAACTATGCAGGAGACAAAATGGGGCAAGAGTTTGGAACCATGACGTATTTAATATGGTATTGATAAACACAGCAGTGTTCTCACTATGCAGCGTTAACATGCAGCAGGGCAGAATAGAAACAATGCAGGGTAAACACTGAACAGTGTTAATATACAGAGGGCTTGTCCACGCTAAAATCCCTGCGTTGCAGGGGATTGACTGAGCTGCCTGTGGAGACCCGCTCAATTGATCCCGGAAGTGCTCTCTGTTCAATGCAGTAACTCCACCTCCACAGAAAATAGTAACGCTGCATTGAACAGAGAGCATTTCCTGTAGGCGCAGCCCAGTGAAGACACTGTGGTAAGAGAGGGTAAGTAAGTCGCCAGTACGTAGATTGCGTATCTCCCATCAACCCGGTGTGGCAGTATAGGCCAGGCCAGAGAACAAAAACGGCAGTAATCAGGAATGCCTGTGAATGGCAATGAAGGAACACAACTGATCAAATCTTCTGATTGTACAGCACAGTTCTTACTGTCTCAGACCTTCTGTAAGGGGTTTCCTTCTGACTAAAATTAAATGCTTGAAATCTCTGCACTGTTAAGTTGAGTCTCTTTTGTTCTTTCTTCCATATGTGGTGATTTGGAGGCTAAGTGACTATCCCTAAATGAAGAAAGTTGTTATGGTTTCCTATTTGGTACAAGATCTAGTTTTACAGATTAAAAACCTTTTCAGTTGTAAGTGGTTTCAAATGGCCAGAAAAAAAATAAGTGTAATTCATGAAGAACTTTGAAAGAATGGACATTTTTTTGTTTCATTTGAAATTTTCCACAATTTTTTCTTGTTTTCCAGGAAAAAAATTCAAAACCAAAATTTCAAAAATTGCGTTTTGTTTCTGTGTGAAAAAATTTCTCCCATTTTTAAATTTCCCTCTTTTTTTTTCCCACAGAAAAAGGCAAAAGAGGGGAAGTAAAAGTGATGGTATTTTCTAACCTAACAAATGAAAAGAAAAATATTTTTTTCATTTCAGAATTTGTCATGGGAAAATTTAAACATTTTGACCAACTCTACAATAGGTCAGATTCTTAAGCCAACAGTACACTTGCATGCTGAGGTTGGCCACTGGAGAACAGAGTTCACCAGATGGGGAACATGAGATAGATATCATAACCCTGAATAATACTTAGGATAGAATCAGTCTCACCATTCTGGTGCAGTTTTCTTTGTTCCATGGATGTCCCCTTGATGGCTTCAGAGAGGGGTCTGGTTCTTTTTACTTCAGAAAAGAACTTAACAATGGAGCACCTGAAATAAACCCTCCCACTCTTGTCCTGGTAAGGTCTTGAATTATCTTTCTCCAGAGAGAAGAGAGTATAATTTCTCCAGTGGTATGAAGCCTCTTCATATGCACATGAATTTCAGATGAATTCTTCACATGCCTCCATTTCAGGTGCTGATATAGAAACTAACATAGAAGCTGACGTACAAATGGTCTTAGGCCCAGATCTTCAAAGGAACTTAGGTGTATAACTTCCACTGAAATCAATGGATGTTAGATGCATAAGTACTTTAGTGGATCTAGGTTTTTGTACCTAGTCTTTCACGTGTATCTTTCCTGTTCTCTGGGATTGGACGGTCAGGTAGTCTGTAGCTTTTGTCACCTTCCAAGTGGAGTGTCAAATTTTCAATATCACTCAGTCTTGAGTTGTATGTCATAAACCAATTAACTGTTTAAATGACACATCTCTGGACTCTTTCCTGTTCCAGTAGGTGGTATCAGAAGGTGTTGGGAGGCTTACAGGAGCTTCTTGTTTTTCAGTTTCTGTCATGAGGGTCTTTAGGTTTACTCTTCTATCTTTAAATCAAAGAGATGACATCAGTACGAATAACACCCCATTGCTGGTTGTGACCTCTACTGTTGGCTAATTGACAAAAGTGGTAAAAAAAAATCTTTCAGAATTTCTCTTTCATAAAAAATGTCTCCTTTGCTGAAGTATCAATTAACAGCCTTAGTTCAAAGTTTATTCTTAAACTTCTTGCAAGCAGCTTTTATTTTGGTAGTAATTGTCCATCCTGGTTCTGACTCATTAAATCCTGTAATTTCTCCCACTATATTTAAAACCACCTCTGAATGATATTGCCTTTCCACACTTAATAGGGTCAACAAAGCCATTGAACAGACTGTGAAATTCATCAATACCAAAATGAAAGAAACACTATTCCAAAACCTCCCACAGGTTACTTTTCTATAATTGAATACATGCCAAGATGTTTCTCCACAAGGCAACTGCACAGAATTGCTTATTTCAACTACAATTCTAAACCAGCGTTTTGTGGCTTTTCTTCACTATACACCTCTTAACCATTATCAGCAAAACAATTATCAACCATTTTCTTCATTTTGAAGAAGCAAAGAAAAACAAAAACAAAGAAAAGGGAGTAAGAGGAAACCATAATTTTTAAGGCTTTGTCTACACCAGGGGATTTACCTTAGTTATAGCCTTTGGTGGCCAGCAATCAGTTTAGTTATGCCAGTCAAATCTCTATAGACAAGGAAAGCTGCTATTTCCACTTGACTTTCTGATTCCAAGCAGTAAGTGCGTTGAAGCAAATAGTGACTCTGTTTGTCTGCACTGTGGGTTACAACCAGTGGCTGGTTACCGAGGGTTGTAACTTGAGCAAATCCCGAGCGGGGGTGAGGCATCAGTGCAAGCAGGCGATGCGAAGAGAAGACTCTTTGGCTGCGTCTACACTTGTAAATTAAGTCAACTTAAGCTTGCTTAAGTCGACTTAATTTATCCTGCGTCTACACTACAGTTTTCTTAAGTCGACTTAAGCAGCTTGCTTAAGTCGACTTAAGGAAAATAAAGTTGACTTAATTAAAATTAAGTTGACTTTATAACACCTCCTTTGAATTCGACCTAAGGCTTAAGTTGACTCCCTAGAGTCGACTTAAGCCAGTGTAGACATGGGATAGCCCTAAGTTGACTTAGGGCTACCCCAGGACTACACCAATGCCCTCCCTGCTGGGGGGGGGGGGCACAGGGGGAGCCTGGCATGTCCCCCCACAGGACAGGGTAGAGCCCTGCCCACCCTGCCCCTATGCCCTGCCAGGGTCCCTGACCACCTTTGCCCCATTGTACCTATGTACAATGGGGCAAAGGCTGAGCCCCCTGGCATTGGGCAAGGGGTGCCCCGCCCTGCCCCCATGGACCTCCGCTAGTCCCCCTAAGCCCCTAGAAGTCGACATAGTTGTCCAGTGTGGACGCTCTAGGTCGACTTTCTAAGTTCCCCTTTAAGTCGACTTTAATTTTAAGTGTAGACGCACTAAGTCGACTTAGTTAAAGTCGACTTAAATTAACAAGTGTAGACATAGCCTTTGGGTCCTCTATTACATTTTACTTTGTATACAAGAAAGATACAAGGTACAGATATGTGGAACAAAGCTGGCTTTGGTTGTTGTTATTATTCTCTTAGTTAATATTTATCTTAGAGCAGTACCCACAGTCCTCAATCAGGATCATGGTCCCATTGTGCTGCATACTGTACAAACTCTTGAAAGACACAGTCCTTGCCCCAAAGAGGCTGTATTAACAGAATGATGTAGGCACCTACCTATTACTTTAGGTGCCTACATTCAAAATTTAGATCCCCAACCCCCCACTAAGCTCTCACCTAATCCTGTAGGTGCCTATGTTCTTTCCCCTGGCTGTGTAAATTTCTGCTGCGGGGAATGTGCATTGCCAACTAAATCTTGAGCATTGTTTGGTGGTATGCCCATTTTGAGCAACCCTGACAGTTTTCAAGATGTTACTATGTATAGGGAGCACGATGCAAACAATCAAAATGATTCTGCCTTGTGTAACAGCTTGCACATTACTTATTATTATTTATATGTGTTGCTGTAACACCTGGAACTACCAGCAATTGAGCATGACCCCACCCTAGGGAACTGTATGGACAAAGAACCACGCATGGTACAATTTATGCACACATAAATGCAAAACTTTACAAATACATTTTCTCCTAGCTGACTTGTTCACCCTCCTGAAGTAAAGAACGTCAAAATATTTTTCATACACATCATATAAAAGTTTCCACTTTTTTAAATACAATGTTCAGACACTGGGAATAGAAGATGGCTGAATAAAACTTAATTTACTGTTATTAGCTGATCAAAATAAAAGCCTCATCTCCTGTATACATAGCTCCATCTTTACCTCTAAATACATATGTTGGTACTTTGCCATGGTTATTTTTCCACCTTTAAGTAAAAACATTAAATGGTCCATATATAAGAGAATCTCTGACATCCATTGGTAATCGATATTGCACATTAAAAACGAAAGTTTCTGAACAGTTCCTGCTCAGCGTGAAACCAAAGTATGTTTGGCCTGACCTTCCATGGCTTTTCTTGTCTGGAAAGTAAATGATGAAATTTTTAACATTCCTACAGTTGTAACATCTGGGTCTCCTTGTTTTATAATTTTTGATGAATGGATGTCAGCATCAACCACACCTTCCATTTGCCACACTAATTTACTACATGTTTTGAATCAATATGCTCATGAATAAATTTTATGTTGTAATCTTCCCCTTCACTCCCAGGGCAGTCTTATGAAACCTAACTGTGGAAGTAGCCTGACAAAATTATTTTTTGGGAAAAAATGTCGTGAGGGACAAGCTTTGTATCTTTCAGGTAGCCACAATAGTCAGCCACTCAAAATAAGTTGAATGATTTTGGTTGCTCTATCAAAAATACAGAAGTAGCATTAATAGCCTAGCTGTGTTCTGCAAACTGTTCCTCAGTTGATCTATGAGAGTTTATTCCTAACGCGTAATTGAGTTGAAGGGATGACAGCTTAACACACATTTATACACATTAAGAGACATTCATTGATTTGAAGAAAACCATCTTCCATTGCTCGATGTAAAACGAAGTTCCGCAGCAAAAATTATTAGGATTTTCTTTGTCTTTTTACTCTTTTTCAGTCCTCTGTTCTTGTCAACAGCTGAACCTATCATGTTACCTCTAGTGTAGGAAATGCAATAAATAACCTGTAAAGATGCAAAAATCAGGGAGCCTTCATCAGATGTTTGAAGATGGGGAACAAGCCTCTGACAAAGTGGGATTTTGTCCCACGAAAGGTCATGCGATAAATAAATTTGTTAGTCTTTAAAAGTGCCACAGGACTCCTTGTTTGTTTTGCTGAACTGGACTGACATGGCTACCCCTTTGGAGCTTGTCTTTATGCAAACCCAGTATCAACGCCAATGGACAAAAGCACTAGAGAAGAGATATGTTATCCTACAGGATTGAAAGGGAATCCACGGGCTCAGCTATGGATTCATTAATTTAAAGAATGCAGTTTTGATTGTTATTTGGTAGATTATTTTGAAAAAATTAAATATTTTGTATTTGAATAGGGAAAGAACTATTGAACACTATATAGCTGCAGCTGAAGTTGATGGCTTTTTATTTTGTGGCTGAATGTATTTTAATTTTCCTCTGTAAAAATAAATCACATATGCTGGGACAGCAGAGCAGCATTGCCTCCATTCAGCATGAACTATTTATTGAATGTTTTATTTGTTTAGTACACACATTTGGCTAGAGAGTGGTCTGAGATACAAAGTTCAGATCTGTAGCCAAATTTCAAACAGCCCAGGTTTCAGGGGAGCTTGGTTCAGGCATTTGGTATGGACTCACCTCTAACACATGCATAAATATAAGGTGTCACCTTGATCACAAGGCAAACTATTTTTTCTGCTCTGTTCTTGTGATAGTGCCTTGACCCATCCCTCCCCAAGTCATTGACAAAATTTCAGTGATCTGATGAAGTCTGATTTATGGAACTGTGGGTGTGCTTTGTATTGTTTATTACATAAAGAAGACAAAGTCCTTTTCCCAAAGAGTTTAGAATCAAAGAGTTGGCACCTAAGGGTAGGTGTCTAAATATATATGTTGGCCCCTGTATTCAAGTGACCAACCTTTCAAAGTTCCTGAGAGCCCATAACTCCTATCATTGTCATTGGGAATAGTGGGTGGTTAGCACTTCTGAAGATCAGTCCACTTTTCTTTATAAGCCCCTTAGGAGCCATCGTCACTGATGGTGGCAAATTTGCCACCATTAGATCGAGCTTCCCAGTTGACTGATCAGGTCTGTAAAGACCCACTCAGCCGATCAGGAAGTCGATCTCTGTACACCACCCAAGTAAGTGGAATGGTGCTGAGTCAAAGGGAGGGCATTTCTCTTTGACTCAGTGCACTGAAGACACCATGGTATGTAGGCGGTAGGCAGTCGAAGAGAGAAATGCAACGCAAGGTATTTTAAGTACCTTGTGTATCTCCCGTTGGCTGCCATCGAAATCCTGCTGCCATGTAGACCTGCCTCCAGTGATTTCAGTGCCTCCCAATAAGCATGCAAGTTGAAAATGGTGGGCCTTAACACTTCTGAACCTCACTCCTCCAATGAAATCCTCACTATAATAACATCACAGGGAAATTCTCCAGTTCAGCAAGGCACTGCTGTGCATGCATAATTTTAAGCACAAGAGTAACTTTGCTAATGTTAGTGGGACTGCTCTTGTGTTTAAAGAAAGCCACATGCTTAAACTTCCTGACAGGGGGAGCTGTAATCATTGGATGTTTGTGAAGCAAACAAGATGCTTGTTGTTGTTATTGGTTTACTTGACCCATGAACATAAGGTGTTACTGGTAAAATGGATTGTGGGTTCTATTTAAAAATATATGATTTTTTAAAATGTAATTGTTATTGTGATCAATACAAAACAGAATAGAGGTTAGAGTCATGAGTAATGACACTCCCCATATATTTAACCACCACCTAGATTTCCATTTTCATGATATAGAGCCAGATTTACACGTACGCGCCATCTGTTTTGCATCACTGGTGTGACCAGGTGTACTGGTGTATCTAGCTCATAGCTTTAAAACATAGAATTGTCCCATTAAAGGCCTACGCTATGTCATCTGCTGCCATATTTCACTGCCTAATAGAGAAATACATCTCACTGCGGCATGATTTAAATATGCAGAGGAGTCAGATTTATTTCTTTATTTTGTAATTAATTTATAAAGCACCCATCTCACAGCAGTATCTGGGACACTGTACATAATGAACTAAAACTCAGCCAACCTTGGCATCATGCCCAGAGGGACCAGCATACATTGTGAAAACAAAGTGGACAAAAAAAAAGAAAAGGAAAAGCAGGTTAAATGAAGGAAAGTTGCATCGATCAGAGATCATGTGACCTGGCGGTTGGCCTAATGCACCCAATCATGACGACAGCTGCAGCAAGATCCCAGTGGACCTCCTCTGGGAAGGAGCTCTTTCGATAGCATCCCTACCAAGAAGGTTCAAACAGCAAACTCAAGTGTAGTGAAACTGTAAGGTTAAAAAAAAAATGATAGATTTCATGTTCCATAAGGCTATGATTATGTGATGTACATATTTTTATTCAAGATCAAAGCGTTGTTTTTAATAGTTAAATATTCACAGATGCAAATGAGCTCTGTTTTGCATAAAGTGATAATTATGTTGTTCATTAGGACTTGGTAAATGTTGTGTTCCAACTCCACGATCATTTTGCTGTAGGGTTACTAAGAAACAAGTGTATGAGTTTGATGGGAAACCTATTGTGCAAGTAAATGATGAAGTTTACTTTCACTAAGCAGGGGTGATTCACCTAGCTTCCTGCATTCTTAATATGGCATGTCCGGTCTAGCCCATTATATCAGCTAATGTCTGTGGGGAGACCCAGGGCTGCTGTCCCTGCAAGGTCATCTGTCAGTGCCAGAGAGGGAGGGAGAGAGCTGTCAGTCTTCTGGTATAATTGCATCTTCCCAGCTGCATTCTCTCTCTGCCCCATCCTGCCTTTGCCCATGACTATGGTACGTGTTGCTGTGGGAGAGACCCCTTTTCCCCTCCCTACTTCAGACACACACCTTCCCTTGGGTCAAGAGAAACAATGGAGCAGGGAGGACAGGGTAAGTCTGCACTGAGCTGCAGACACTTGATAAATGGGTGGGCAGGCTGCTAGTGACAATATGCAGACAAGTGATATCATTTGCAAATGGATTCAGCAAGGGAAGGAAGACTCTGGGAAAGGGGGGCGGGAAGACAAAGTCAGGGGCATGAATCAAGGTTTCTAGTTAACCCCTTCAGTGTGTGGCAAATATAATATTTCTCAAGGAAAAACCAGAGAGCGTGTAATTTTTTCAGCTTCAAAGCACACATCTTTGGGAGAGCTAAATGTCTCTTGGATCAAATAGTATAGTGCTGCTTATTTTTCTAATAGATTTTCTGCGTTTTTAACAGAGGACCAGCTCTCCAGGAATTTAAACTTGGGTGTCCTGGTGATTACCTGAACCTAATGGTAAATGTAGAGCTGGGTCCTAGGACTTGTCTTACCAATATCCCTGTTTTGGGGGCTTCCCTCCTCCCTACTCTAGGTTCAATTCGGTCATGCTCAACTAATTGGTTTTGGCAGAAACAGGTGGCTAGCAGTGCACCCTTTCCCCACAAACGCTAGCCTATTGCGTACAAGACGGTCCAGCCCCATCCATCCAGGAAGCAAACATCCTGAAACTTCTGCAGCAGAGTGCTGCAAGATCAGCAGATAACGAGAGATGTAGGGGTGCTGTTTCAATTGACCTTTTGGGAGAAGGCGTTCATAGGGAAATAAATCAGAGACAGAGGAACTCAGTTTGGATTGGCAAGTGTAACAGAGAAGTGCTGTTATTTCAGATGATACACATTTAAAGAAGTTGGAATGATCAGTCCAAATAAATATTTGTTTATTTGAAAAAATCCTGAATACATTTACATACGATTGGAACAGCTTCCTGTGACAGTTGGTCATCAGGAAAGAGAAATTTACCATCTAGACTTCAGGGAACCAAGTGAAATTATTTCTTTCAATGTTTGAGTTTCTTCTGAAACCTTGATAGAGAGGAAAAGAGTACGCACGCACGCACACAAGCACACATTTTGGCCCTATCCATACTGCAGGTACAGTGTAACAGCAACCAGCTTGTGAAACTTTCATCTCACCCAGTTCCACATTGTGTCCACATTGCAGTTTTCCTGCCAGTCCATCAAGGCTGAATGTGCTTGTGTGTCTACTCTTACCATGCTGTCTGAACTCTGTTTATATCAGTGAATGCTGAGAAAGTCAGGGCAACTACCCCAGGGTGCGTCTACACTTGTAAATTAAGTCAACTTAAGCTTGCTTAAGTCAACTTAATTTACCCTGCATCTACACTACAGTTTCCTTAAGTCGACTTAAGCAACTTGCTTAAGTTGACTTCAGGAAAATAAAGTCGACTTAATGAAAATTAAGTCGACTTTATTAAACCTAGATTTAGTTCAACTTAAGGCTTAAGTCGACTCCCTAGAGTTGACTTAAGCCAGTGTAGATGTGGGGTAGCCCTAAGTCGACTTAGGGCTATCCCAGGACTGCACCACTGCCCTCCCTGCCGGGGGGGGGGGCACAGGAGGAGCTTGGCATGCCCCCCCACAGGGCAGGGCAGAGCCCTGCCCACCCTGCCCCTATGTCCTGCCAGGGTCCCTGTCCCCCTTTGCCCCATTGTACCTATGTACAATGGGGCAAAGGCTGAGCCCCCTGGCACTGGGGAAGGGGTGCCCTCCCTGCCCCCGTGGACCTGCCCTAGGTCCCCCTAGCCCATAGAAGTCGACCTAGGCATCCAGTGTGGACGCTCTAGGTCAACTTTGTAAGTTCCCCCCAAAGTCGACTTAAAAATTAAGTGTAGACTCACTAAGTCGACCTAAATTTCCAAGTGTAGACATAGCCCCAAAGTGGCTCTGCAGGGAAGAAAGTGTTTGGAGGACATATTCTGGCAGCCGCACCAGGAGCATGTGGGGAATGCAATCTTGGATCCCCTGTGGGACAGATTGTTTGGAGAAATGTGGAACAACATACCCTGCTACTCAGGCACAGCTACAGAGTCCTGGCCTCACTGCAAATAAACAGTGCACAGAACTGGTTGTAGGAAGACCGTCATGTACCAAGGGAGTAAAATACTGTTTATTTCCATGTCTACAAACTGAGTATTGACACATGGTGTTCAGAGCCAATCATAGTACTACAAATTCAAGTGTTCTCTCTGTAGAGCACCTCAAAGCAGCATACGCCATATGTTGGGCTCTGGATGATGCTGTCACAGACTATGAGGCCATCAAAGCTGCTATCCTGGAGCATCCTGAATTTATTATCTATTTGGCACTGCTCTGTTTATTTCATTATTTCTATTGCAGAAATACCCAAAAGGTACTAGAGGCTGTGTGCACATATAGGAAGATAACAATGTGTCCCAAAGAATTCACAGTCTGAAAAACAATAAAAAAGCTGGGGCTGGTGAAAACAGAGAGAAGGGAAGAACTGATGCAAAATACAAGCAGAATGGTAAGGGCAGTGAATAATACATGCATCATTGGTTCCAAGTGCTTTTGTTTTTATTTTTCATTGTTTCATTTTTCTTTTGAATTTGTTTCCTCTGTTGTATATTTTAATATCTAGGACTGTTCTTTTTATTCTGAAGTGAACAGGGTCTGATCAAGGCTTCGGGGGTCTAGGGCTGCTGACTGTTATGTCCCCTCCCCACCGAGGTGCCCAGCCTGGGGGTGGGGCAGGGCAGCACTCAGGCATGCCAGCGCTGAGGCCTGAGCTGGCAGACCTGCCAGCCGCATGGGGCAGCCCAGTGCTCAACAATGAGGAGTCCAGGCGGGGCCCGAAGACTGGCCAGCCACAGGGGCAGGTCAGCACTTGGGGGCCCTAGCACTCGGTGCTGGGGGGGGCCCAGTGAGCCTGCAGATTAGCCAGCCATAGAGATTAGGCTGGCCGCTGCTTGGGGAGCCTGCAGACTGGCCAATCTTGCGGCCAGGGCAGACTGACACTGGGAGGGCGAGACATTGGGATCCACAGACTGGCCAGGTGCAGAGGTGGGGCAGTGCTGGAGTTCAGCAGACCAGCTCGCCCTACGTGTGACGGTTTCTTGGGCCTGTGGGCATCCAATATATTTTTGCTTGGCTTGAGGAGGTGGGGTAGCACTAGAAGATTAGAACAGTAAAGAAGCCTTTGGGGGCAGGACAATGTCAGATTTGGGTCATATTGGGGGTGTGATGCCATACAGAGGGTGTGAGGGGGTGTACTCCTCACACTAGTTCTGAGAGGGCTGAATTAGCCAGGTGGGTTCAACCAGCCGGATGAGCAGCAAAGGTAGGTGATATAGGCTAAGTGAAGAGGCATGATTAGAAAGAAGCTCACCTGAGCTGAGGTGGGCTGGGATAGTTTAAACCCAGGTAGCTGGCAGCAGAAACATATATGCCCATCCTTGAGAGACAACTACAATCTTCTGCTGGCTGCCTTTTCCACTGTCAGCTTCCTATACTAGTGTAACCTTCGGGTGGGCTAAAATTAATTAATTTGCCCTTCTCCAGTGCCTCACAGAAATCAATCCCAATCCCTGTGGGGAAAGCAGCTGGAGACCCAGGATCCAGTCTGTATGGGACTCACAACAAAGATTGCTCAGAGTTAACCTCCCACATTAAAATACTAATAAAAACAAACATAATGAACTTTATTAACTACTAATTAAATAAACCTTATCCTAAGAAAACAAAATACAATTAACCAAGAACAATCCCTACAGAAACCCCCACATGAAAGATACCCAACAGTCCCAAAGTCCAGGTGGAGTTCATCCAACTCTCAGCTACAGTCTTTGTTTGAATGTAGATCCTTAAGTGGCAAGAAATAGCTGTCCTCTTCTTCTTTCTTTGCAGGAATCTTCTGTAGAATTCCATGCAGGCTTTTCCTTCTCCTTTGCAACCAGCCCTCAGTCCCATATGCATGTCTGCAAAATCTATTGCAGATGACTCCATTGTTCACTCCTGGCTCAGCTTCTCTCCTTAAAACTGAGCACATGGGCTCTTCTCAAAGCAGATCTAGCCTGCTGTCTGCACAGACTACTGCTCTCATGTGATCTGACTGACCACACCACATCACACCAGCAGGGCATCCTGTGGAGCATGCTCAAAAATGCTACCACTCCCTGCTTCCAGAAGTTTCTGATTGTGGGTAGCTAATCTGCCCAGCAACAGTAACCCACCCTCAGCAGGTCTCTTTAAGAGAGATAGCCCTTTTTAGGCATATGGGTTACACTAGCTCAGCCCACCTCTGCTTAGGGGTGTTTCTCTCCAAACAAGGATCTCCACTCAGCCTATATCTCCCTCTTTTGCTGCTTGATTGGCTGATTGGGCCCACCTGGCCAAATTCAGCCCTCTCAGAAACAGTGCAAAGACAGCCATGGTCACATTATAACTTAACTAGTAAGAGTAGTTCCTCAGTCTGCTCAGCCTGCACCTAATGGTCTCGTTCTCTAGAGAGCTGCTCCGTTATACCTGGGTGTGGGGACTGAGCCGCCATTTGCCTCAGTTAACTCAGCAGAATCCACAATTCTCCACTGGGATCAAGAGCTGCTGAGGTCAACATCAGGATGTGGTGTTTTGGGCAAATACTGCCAACCTGTTGCAGCCCCATTCTGTCAAACTAAAGGTCAAGCTCACCAATCTTTTATAAATACTGATTGAGCCCAGCTACCTATACTGTATAGTAGTGATATAGAATAGCCAGGGTATCTGGGGGCTGCATCTCGTTAAAAGTTCCCTATTTGCAATGTTCCTTATGATGCATTCTTTTCTCTGTGTTCACCACCACTCTTGAGCATGGCATGAGATTGGAAGAAATGCTTTCAACACTTTTCCTTGTAAAGAAATGTGGTTTTTGTTTTGTTTTTTTTTGCTAGATAACAACTGTCATTACCAAATTATAGCAAAAAACAACGAGAGTCCTGTGGCACCTTATAGACTAACAGATTTTCTTTGGCATAAACTTTCGTGGACTATAACCCACTTCGTCAGTTGCATCTGACAAAGTCGGTTAGAGTCCATGAAAGCGTATGCCGAAGAAAATCTGTTAGTCTATAAGGTGCCACAGGACTCTCGTTGTTTTTTTGCTGTACAACATACTAACACGGCTATCCCTCTGGAAATTTCTACCAAATTATAGCTATTCTGTTTAAATGCTCTAAAATACAGATCATGTAGCTAGATCCTCCATAAACAATCTCATTATTCTATTGAATGAGGACTCTTTATGACTTTTACTATGTACATGGCCATGAACTATTAGAATCTGCCTGGCGTTAATAATGACACGAACACAAAAATGTCTAAATGGCCAGTTAATGACTGCTTCTATCTTAATTTTACTTATTGACTCATATTACCTCTACTGACTGTTAATGCTTTTGGAACTTATTTCTTGTAATTCCTACCTTTTTTTCTGTTTGTTTGCCCCAGATTCATACCATATATCTTTCACAGCCTCTCTTACTGAAAAGATGGTAAGATGACCTAATAATCTTTCCCATCTCTAATTTCTTCATACACTTTTCTTCATTACAACACTCCTGCACAGAATGTGGATGATCACACATAGCATCTGAAATCCTCTCTTTTCCCTGGTCATCTACATTGTGCTATTGGCTCTGGTTCATCATTACTAGCTGGACAACCCACACTCCTAGGGTGCATCTACACTTATAAATTAAGTTGATTTAAGCAGGCTTAAATTGACTTAATTTACTCCACATCTACACTGGGCTTTCCTTAAGTAAAATTAAGGAAAAACTAGTTTGAATTAATAACACCTGGTTATAATTCGAACTAGTGTCTAAGTCGACTTTATTAAGTCGACTTAGCCAGTGTAGATGCCCTAAGTTGACTTGGCCGATTTAGGACGGGGGGGACAAGGGAACCCCGCATGGCTCCCTGGCAGAAGGGAGCCACTGTGGCTCCCTTGTCCCCTGGGGAGCCCCTGCTCCTTTCTCCCCAGACCCGCGGCTTCCCTGCCAGGGGAACTGCAACCCCAGGGAGAAGGGCTCCCCAGTCAGGGCTCCAGCGGGAAGGGATCCCTGCAAGGCTGGCTCTCCCTCCACCTATCAAGTCGACTTAGAGAGTCTAGTGTAGGCTCTCTAAGTCGACTTAATAGGCGCACCTTTAAGTCAACTTAAGAGTCTTGAGTATACTTAATAAGGTCGACTTAAAGTCGACTTTAGAAGGTTGACTTAAGAAAGTCGACCTAACTTTGTGAGTGTAGACATAGCCCTAAGGACAGGAGGGACAGGAGAGGGCGGTCTCTGTCATTAAGACCAAAAAATCCATACACTTTCTTCTCTTTATTCTTGGCCCTTCCTCTTCTTTGTTTTAGGAGACTTCTCTGTGGACCCCTGAAACCACAGCAGAATCATATAGACATAGGGTGTGTCTACACTTGTAAATTAAGTCGACTTAAGCTTGCTTAAGTTGACTTAATTTACTCTGCGTCTACACTACACTTTCCGTAAGTCGACTTAAGCAGCTGCTTAAGTCGACTTAAGGAAAAATTAAGTCGACTTTCTAAAACCTCCTTTTAAGTCGACTTTCTGCTTAAGTCGACTTTCTAAAGTTGTCTTAAGCCAGTGTAGACGTGGAATACCCCTAAGTCGACTCTAAATTGACTTAGGGGCCTCCAGGACTTCTCCACTGCCCTCCCTGCCAGGGTGTCTGGCACAGGGAGAGTCTGGCGTGCCCCCCCACAGGGCAGGGCAGAGCCCTGCCCACCCTGCCCCTATGCCCTGCCACGGTCCCTGTCCCCCTTTGCCCCATTGTACCAAGATACAATGGGGCAAAGGCTGAGCCCCCTGGCACTTGGCAAGGGGTACCCCCCCTGCCACTGTGGACCTGTCCCAGGTCCACCTAGCCCCTAGAAGTCAACCTAGGCATCCAGTGTGGATGCTCTAGGTCACTTTTGTAGGGTCCCCTCAAAGTCGACTTAAAATTTAAGAGTGGACATGCTAAGTCGACTTAAATTAACAAGTGTAGACATAGCCATAGAATCACAGGGTTAAAATGGACCACAAGGATCATCTATTCTAACCCCCAAAGATTCCCCTCTCATATCAGCCAGGAGCTTTCTTGAAATCATTAGTGTGGTTCATTACTCTTGCACGCAAGAGCTGGGCCACTAGTTTGCTCATAGAATACCTTTCTTCTTATTGCCCTTTGATCATATTTTTTCACTGCCACTGACATGCTAGCAGTGAATGCTTCTTCTAAATGTCAAAAGCTGGTCTATAGCCATATCAGTGAAGGAAAGGGTGGTCTTGTGGTTCAGATATTGGACTGGGACTCAAGAGATCTGGATTTGCTGCAAATTCCCTGTATAACCTTGTACAAGTTACAAGATTCTCCATGCCTCCATGGTAAATGGATATAGTAATACCACCTACTCTCCCAGAAATGTTGTGATGGGTAAATCTATTACTGTTAGTTAGATGACCAGCTATGCTGGCAATAGGCACTAACGGTAACTATTCAGTACTGCCTGTTTATTATTCGCACTGGGGATGGATAAACTCATTTAGTATTATTCTGAAACTATTTGAAAATCATAGGCATGAAAGTTCTGCTTTATCTCACATATTACTGGGAACTGTGAAAAAGGAGCAAAGATTAGGTGGAGAGAATGGAAAAAAAATCTAGTGAAAAATGGAGTAGATAAGAGGCCTAACTGAAGAACATTGTATTTGGAAATAGGGTAAATATCAGAAATACATTATTCAGGTCACATTATCCAGCAATGACTTTTAGGAATAGATCTTGGGACTCTTGAGTTTCAGTTCAACCTTGATTTTTCACTAGATATTACTGCCTTATGCTGAATGAATCCAAAGTCCTAAACCTACCCTTTTATTTTGTATCCATTAAATTATTGTTTTTATTAATTATAAACAGGCAGCAAAGCATCCTGAAACCCACGTGAGGAAAGACAGTTATATTTTCAATGTTATTCGGTGATATATTTGCAATAACCTCTATGGCTTTGTCATATACTCTCAATAAATGACTTTTGAGGTTGATTGAAGACCTCAGCTTTGCTTTCGTGTGCTAATCAATTTCACCAGTCAATTAGGACTTAGGATGCTACAAAGCAACAGAGATTATCCTTAGCTACATATTGTAATGGGTACTGTACAAGACAGATCCTCACCCACGATTATTAAGGTTCTGGTTTAGGTGCGTAAGTGGCTGTAGGATCAGGGCATGAGTGCCTAAGGGCATACAAATTTTTAGTGACATATAATTGATTGGTAGAGCAACAAATGATAGCCAGTGGCAAGAGGACACTAAAGAATCTTGATCATTCATACTGAAAATTAGTTGATTTCTCAGAACGTAAATATCTGAGGCATGAGGACCATCTTTTCAGGTGATGTCATGGTATTATTTCAAATTGCGGATGCCTCACTGGGGAGGGGGAATTTTATTATTAGGAAGAGCCAGGGATTCAGTTATTAGGAATATAGGGAGCTGGATTTGTGAGGACCTGGAGACCCTCATGGTGAATTGCTTGCCATCTGCGAAGGGTGTGGACCACTCAAGACTTCTAAACAGACTTACATGCAGTGCTGGGGAGGAGTCAGTGGTTGTGGTACATGCAGGTATTAATGACATAGGGAAATGTAGAAGAGAGGTCATGGAGGCCAAATTTAGGCTGTTAAGTAAGACATCAAAGCCCAGGACCTCCATGGTTGCATTCTCTGAGATGTATTTATTGCATGAGTTTTCATGGGAGAAAATCCCACTTCGTCAGATGCTTTGAAGATGGGGAACTTAAAAGTGCCACAGGACTCCTTGTTCGTTTGGCATTCTCTGAAATGCTTCCAATACCATGAGCAAGGCCAATTGGACAGGCATAACTGTAGGGTCTCAATGTGTGGAGGAGACAATGATGTTGGGAGGGGGCATTTAGGTTTATTAGGAAGTGGGAAACCGTTTTGGAAAGGATGAGCCTACACAGGAAGGATGGGCCCCACCTAAACCAAAATGGAACCAGATTGCTGGCATGTACAATTAAAAAAGTCATAGAGGAGTTTTTAAGCTAACAGTTGTGGAGGAGCACAGAGTTCAGACAAACAAATCCCTTAGGGGAGAATTTATTAAAGGGGATATGTTATATCCTAGCAAAAGAAGAGGATAGCAGTTGATGAATTTCATGTAGGAACGTAAAAGAAATAGTCAGATAAAAGAGAGTCCAATTGAATTACATCACATGAAGGAAGACAACTAAACACTGAGAAATTTTATAAGTGCTAGTATACAAATAAAAGAACTTTAAATATTAAGATGAGTGAACTTGAGTGCCTGGTATTAGGTGAGGATATTGATATAAAAGGCATCACAAACTCGGTGGAATGATAATAATCAGTGGGGCATGGTAATACCAGCGTACAAAATATATAGGAATGTCAGAGTAAGTTGTGCTGGTGAAGGAAAGGCACTATGTGTGAAAGAAAGCTTTAGAGTCAAATGTGATAAAAATCTTAAATGAATAAAACAGTGCCATATAAACTCTATGGATAGAAATTCCATGTTTAAATAATAAGTATATAATAGTAGGAAAATATTATCAACCATCTCGCCAGCGATGGTGACTGTGAAATGTTCAGGGAGATTAGAAAGGCTACAAAAAAGAAAATGGGAGGATTTAATAAGGGATTTCAACTATTCCCTTGTTGACAGGATACATGTTACGTCAGAACAGGATGCAGAGGTAAAATTTATAGATACCATTAATTACTGCTTTTTGGAGCAGCTAGTCCTCGTACCCACAAGGGGAGAGGCAGTTCTTTGACTTACTCTTAAGTGATACATAGAATCTGGTCCAAGAGATGAATACAGATGAGCCTCTCAATAATAAAGACCATAACATAATTAAATTTAACATCCATGTGCGGAGGAACATAGTAAAGAAACCCACCAGAGTTGTATTTAACTTCAAAAAGGGGAACGATGCAAAAACGAGGAAGCTAGCTACATGGAAACTAAAAGGAACAGTCACAAGGGTAAAATGCTGGCAAGTTGCATGGAGACAACTTTTAAAAATCCACCATAACAGAGGTGCAAACTATATGAATATCTCAAATAAACAAAAGCAGTAAGAGGACCAAAAAATGCCATCATGGTTAAACAATAGAGTAAAAGAGGTGGTCAGAAACAAAAAGACATCTTTTAAAAATTGGAAGTCAAATCCTACTGCAGAAAATAGAAAGGAACATAAATTCTGGCAAATCAAGTGTAAAAGTGTAATTAGGCAGGCCAAATAAGAATTTCAAGACCAACTAGCAAAAGACACAAAAACTGAAAGCAAAATTTTAAGTCCATCAGAAGTGGGAAGCCTGTCAAAGAATGAATGGGGCCATGGGATGATTAAGGTACTAAAGGAGCACTAAAGGAAGACAAAACCGATGCAGAGAAGCAGGGCCAGCTTTAGCGGTAGGCAAGCTAGGCAGCCGCCTAGGGCCGCCGATTTTAGGGGCTGCCTAATTTCCGGAATGCAAATCCAGCCAAGTGCCCCAGTCCAGCCAAGGAGCCGGTGCTGGTGGGGCCCTTTGAAATTTCCTGCCCTGCTCCACTGCCAGGCACATAGCCTAGGGTGGAGCAGGGCGGGAAATATACACAGCTGCTGGCTTCACCTCCGCCCTGTCTCCAGCTCCAGTCCCCAAGGTCCGACTCCACAGCAAGGTAAGTGCTGTGGGGGGGATCCTTGGGGGTTGGGCAGGAAGGGGAGCGACCGGTGGCACGGCTCAGCCCATATCGGGGCCGGGCTCAGAGCTCGGGGGCTGGCACGGCCTGGCACCACCAGGCTTGAAGCTTTGGAGCCGAGGCAGCTCGGGGTGGCCGGGCTTGGGGCGGATCTGGGCAGCGCAGCCGGACTCGGGGCAGCCTGGCGTGTTGGGGCTCGGGGCGGCGCAATTGGTCTTGGGGGCTGGCGCGGCTGGGGGCGCAGCCCAGGGCTCAGCCCAGCCCAGTTCAGCTGGTGCGGCCCAGCCTCCTGGTGGGGATGGGGGGGGGGACAAGGAACGCCACCGGGGGGCCCTTGTGCTCTGAATGTTTTTGGGGGGCAGCAATGCCCCTGGGAAGGGGTCTGGGAGGGTTGGGACCTGGGCCCAAGACCAAGGGAGTAATGGGGAAGGGACCGGGGCGGTCAGGAAGCCAACAGATGGGTGTGGAAAGGGTTGTGGGGTCTAAGAGGTTCAGAGAAGAGGCATGGGGTTGGGGAGCTGGCGGGTGGGGTGGTGAGAGGAGCGGGGTAGAAGGCCAGGGGGATGAGAGAGGATAGGGGAGCTGGTGGGGAAGGGGCCCTGAGTGCTTGATGGCGGGGGACCAATGTGGGGGGCTGCTGAGGGAACCTGCTGGGCGCCGTCAAAAATAAATTTGACTAGGGCCGCCAACCATCTAAGGCCAGCCCTGCAGAGAAGCAAAGTTAATTCTTTCCATTGGTCTTCATTGCCAAGAATGTGAGGGAGATTCCCACACCAGAGCCATTCTTTTTAGGTGACAAAACTGAGGAATAGTCCCAGATTGAGGAGTCAGCAGAGGAGGTATTGGAAAAAACTGATGAATTTAAACCATAATAAGTCAGCAGGATCAGATGGTATTCACCCAAGAGTTCTGAAGAAACTTAAAGATGAAATTGCAGAACCGCTAATGGTGATATGTAATCTAAAGTATAAATCATCCCCTGTACCGGATGACGGATGGATAGCTAATGTAATGCTGAATTTTCCAAAGGCTCAAGAGGCCATCCTGGTGATTACAGGACAATGTGCCTTACTTCAGTACTAAGCAAACTGGTTGAAATGATAATAAAGAACTGAATTCTTAGACACATAGATAAACACTATATGCTGGGGAAGAGTCAACACAGCTTTTGTGAAGGGAAATCATACCTCACCAATCTATTGGAATTCTCTTGTTAAGGTGCTGTTATGAGCACCCCATAAAGTGGCCGCCACCTCCCTTGTGATATAAAGTCATAGAGATTGTTTACCAGATACTTCCCCCAGGTCACGTAGACCAGATACTTCCCCCAGGTCACGTAGAGAACTGTTTACCAGATACTGTCCCCAGGTCACATAGAGATCGTTTACCAGATACTGTCCCCAGGTCACGTAAAGAACTGTTTACCAGATACGCTACCCAGGTCACGTAGAGAACTCATGGCTGCGAGGCTTGTGACCATAAACATGCTTTATTTGAACCCTAATTCACTCTCAGCCAGCTCCCAAAGGGGTGGGTCACCCCCCTCGCCCATGTGAGGGCATCTGGAGGGCAAGTCAATCATGGCTGCTCTGGCCCCCCCGCAGGGGTGTGGAAGGCTCTGACCCGGAACCTAGAGAGCTGGTGTAAATTCCTTTGCCCAAATAAGGACAGGAGGAACCGGGCAGCCCCTCGCCCCCAAATTCCTGCTGCAGCGAAATCTGGCCAATCACAGCCCTCGGCAGGAAGCAGTGGCCTAGGCCATAAAAGCTACCATGCCGCATGGAGCACGGGAGAGTCTCCTCGAGTTAACTGCTAGGCCTGATCACCCTGCAGTAGGAGTTCCCCTGAGAATGCCGGCCCGAGTCGATTTCAACCTCCACCTTAAGACGTCATGCTGCTGCTAATCACTGGCCTGATAGTCATGGTACGTATGTGAACCCGAATTACCCCCCATGTTTACTTCTCATGATTGTTTCCCTTCCCTTTAAATGTATATAGTTGAATGTGAATAACTCTTCTACCTCAGTTTTAACCCAAGGTATTACAATTGGTGTAGGTTTGGGGATTATTGTTATGCTTATTGTTTTATGTATTGGATTCTGTCTTGTTATACTTTGTTTCTGAACTACCAAGAGAGTCCAAGAGGAGGGTTTATTCTGAAAGCTTTACTCCTGTGTAAATCATTGTATGTTAAACTGTTAAGTAATCCCCTGGGGTTATCTTGTTATCTGTGAAGCCGACTTCTGAGTTTAGTTCCGCTAGCAGCACAACTGTTAACCCTTTGCGTCCCAAAGAGGGAGACTAATAAAGTTCATTATTTTTGGCCACCACTTGAAGTTTCCAGGAGCCTTCCTTCTCCCATCCTTTACCTACTGCGGACATCTCTAAGGGTGTCAACAAACATCTGGACAACGCCGATCCAGTGGCAACAGAGTTACTGGACTTTGAGAAAGTCTTTGATGAGGCTTTTAAGCAAAGTAGGTAGTCCTGGGCTAAAAGGAAAGGTCCTCTCATAAATCAGTAACTGATTAAAAGATAGGAATCAAAGGGCAGGCATAAATGGTCAGTCTTCACAGTGAAGAGAGGTAAATCTGAGTCTCCCTAGGATCTGTGCTGGAATGAATGCTGTTCAACAATTCATAAATGATCTGGAAAAATGCATAAACACTGAAGTGGCAAAGTTTGCAGATGATACAGAATTACTCAATATAGTTAAGTCCAAAGCTGAGTGTGAAGAGATTCAAAGGACTCTCACCAAACTGGGTGACTGTGCAACAAAATGGCAGATGAAATTCAGTGTTAATAAATGCAAAATAATGCAACCTGGAAAATATAATCCTAATCATACATATAGAATGACAGGGTCTAAATTAGCTGTTACCATTCAAGAAAGAGATCTTGCCCCATGTATGGCAGCAGTCAAAAAAGCTGACAAAATGGTAGGAACGATCAGAAAGGGGATAGCTATTCATACAGAAAATATAATGCCACTCTATGGTATGCTTGCACCTTTAATACTGCATGCAGTTCTGCTAACCCCATCTCAAAAAAGATATATTAGTATTGGAAAAAGTACAGAGGAGGGCAACAAAAATGATTAGGGGAATGGAACAACTTCCATCTGAAGAGAGATTAAAAAGACTGGGACTGTTTAATTCAGAAAAAAGATGACTAAGGGGGGATTTGATAGAGATCTATAACAGCATGAATGGAGCGGAGAAAGTGAACAAAGAAATGTTATTTACCCTTCCACATAACTCAAACACCAGAAGTCATCCAATGAAATTAACAGACAGCCGGTTTAAAACAAACATAAGAAAATACTTCTTCACACAGTGCACAGCCAAGATCTGAGATCAGGGGATGTTGTGAAGGCCAAAAGTATAACTGTGTTAAAAAAAAAGAATGAGATAAATTCATGGATGGGTCCATCAATGGGTATTAGCCAAGATAGGCAGGAATATCACTCAGTGCTCTAAGGCCTTGAGTCAGGGACTGCCTGAAACTGGGGCTGGATAACGAGGCATGGATCACTCAGTACATTGCCCTGTTCTGTTCATTTTCTCAGAAGCATATGATACTAGCTACTGCCGGAAGACAGGGTACTGGGCAAGATATTATGGTCTGACCTACTACGACCATTCTGATGTTCTTAACTGAAATAACTGGTTTCAGCAATAAATTGAGATATACAAATCTAAGAATACAATTGTCAACCAGGAACTCTGGGGTTCTAATTTCTTAATCTGATGTACCACATTCTTACTTTCTATGACTTTTGTCATATCAGAAGTTTGCCTCACTGGCTCTCTACCTCAATTTCACCTTCTCTAAAATGGGTATAAAACCACATACTTGTTGAACTTACAGGATGACTGTGAGGATTAATTAGTTGATTCTGGCTTTGAAATGAAAAGCATGGCATCAATTCTAAAGTTTGCCAATAGTACCACAATTTTCCAAACTAATCTATTTACACTAGAATTAATTTGAAGATATAGAAGTGAACTCATTTGTTTCTATTGTACAAATAAACAATTCTTCTTAAAAAAAACCAACCTCAGTGAGGTACTTTTTTCAAGAAGTTTCATAGTCATATGTGTAACCCATAACTTCTTGGGGTGGCACTGTGTTCTCTAAAGCAGTGGTTTTCAAACTTTTTTTCTCAGGACCCAGTTGAAAAGAATCTTTTATGCATGCGACCCAACAATTACATCTTTCAGCAATGTGTACTACAGTCTTTCAGCAGTGGCAGCAGGGAGCTCCATGACCCAGTACCTGAGGGTCTGCAACCCAGTACTGGATCCCGACCCGTAGATTGAAAACTACTGCTCTAAAGGCATCTAGACTAACTGGAGGTTGATGGATCTGCTACAGCCTTGACTGAGAGCTATGTATGTGATGTTCCCCTCCTGCAATCTAGACTGGTGTGGTGCTGTGCCTCCTGTTCTCCACTCCAGGGCCCCGACTTACCCTGCCTTGCTGTGTGAACCCCCATTCCTGGGTCAGCTCACGCCCAACCTCCAGGTGTGATTGGTTTCTCAGGCAGTGGAAGTGCGCTTTCACTAGCCACTCACAGGATGGTCTCCCAGCAAGCACTCCCAGTCCCCAGAGGCAACCCTGGGAACTTCTGTCTTGCTAGGCTCAGTGCATGCTTTCTGGGCCTTTCATGCTTATTTACACCAGTCCATCAATTAAACAAACAAATCAATATGCACCAGCTTTTGCTCTCAGTAAGGCCTTCACAAATACTCATCCAACATTTCACTGCTTTAGATAAAACAAACATGTTTTTAAAATTAAAACATAATTTTAAGTGAGTATACATCAAATCAATATAAAATCAGATAATTAATCAATCTAGAAGATAACTACAATAAAATAAAAGATAACCTGCTTTCTAAACTAAAATCACTGTTACAATCCATTTCTAGCTTAGGTTTGTCTGCTGCTGAGTTTGGAGCTAGATTCATCTTGAAATGTGGATAGCTATCAGTCCTTGATGTTGCTTACAAGATGGACGTATCCAGTTCATTTTTTTTTTTTTTTTTACTTTCCAAACCCTCAGGTGATTCTTCCCTCTCTAGCCAAGGTACTTGATCTGCATTGTTCTTGTATTCATACCCTCACAGGGTGTGTGCAAACCACGCTCTGTTTGTCTACCCCCCACTTGAGCCATGTGGAATACATTTGGAGCCATGTTTCATAACCATACACGTGTGATGTTTCAGGAAACATGCTATCATAACTGTAATGTAGAGCATTCCAAAACCACCTTACATGACACACTTTGCATTAGACCATACAGTTACATTGCAAGAGTGAACAGGAAAGATACCCAGATCACATTATAGAGGTGTGCAGAGGGGGTGGAGGGTGCAGCATGTCACAATGGCTCTGTCTACACTTGTCAGAATAAGTTGACTTAGCATGTCTACACTGTAAATTTAGGTTAACTTAAAGTTGACCTTGCTAAATCAACTTAGAGTGTCTACACTGGATGCCTAAGTCAACTAGCAGGGGCTAGGTGGACTTGGGAGTGGTTCATGGTAGGAAGTGTGGCACCCGAGAGGTGCCCCCCTTCCCTGGGCATCCTTTAAAAGTAGCAGGGAGCTCAGCACCTTCCCCATTGTGCTTGGGTACATGGGGGATGAGCAGGAGCAGGGTATAGGAGCGGGGTTGGTAGGGCTGTGTTCTGCCCTGTGGGTGGGCATGCCAGGCTCTGGCTGTGCCAGGCACCCTGGGAGGAAGGTCTGTGGGGGAGCCCTGGGGGCCATTTAAGTTGACTTATGGCTAAGCCATGTCTACACTGGCTTAAGTCGACTTAATAAAGTCGACTTAAGCAGTAAGTCAACTTAAAACAAGGTCTTATTAAGTTGACTTAATTTACTAGTGTAGATGCACCCAATGTGTCTTTTAGCTGATACAGTAGATGCATTTTTAATGCCAACAGACCCTGGCCATCGTCAGCTTGGATCAAACCTGGGACATCTGAAGCTTAATGCATGAGACTCTACTGCATGAACTAAAAGATACCTGTCTCTTAGCCAAGGCTGTAGCAGACTCATCAATCTCTAACTTGTCTAGCTACCACTAGAGGGGGGGACAGAGTACCACACAAAGCAGATCTGGGTTACACATGTTTTTAGAACTTTCTTCCTCTGCATACAATTATATAGAAGGGACAGCAAAGGTCAGTGTACTGAAAGGAATAATTCTGTGTTGACAGAGAGATTGACGAGATAACTGTACTGGTCTTTTCTATCTCTTCATTACTATGTATCTGTAATTAAGGCTGCGTCTACACTGGCAAATTAAATCGAGTTAAGCTTGGCTTAAGTCAACTTAATTTGCCCTGCATCTACACTACACTTTGCTTAAGTCGACTTAAGCAGCTTGCTTAAGTCAACTTAAGGAAAATAAATTCAATGAAAATTAAGTCAACTTTATTAAACCTGCTTTTTACTCGACCTAAGGCTTAATTCAACTTTCTAAAGTCGAATTAAGCCAGTGTAGACAGTGTAGACCATTATCCCTGGTACATTCCTAAACATTAAGGACACAATGGTTTGACACACCCAGCCAGCTCTCTCAGGTATTTCAATAAAATAACATAAGTTAAAGTACAGATAGAATACCCAATTCCTATCTCCTAATCCAAATAGAATTCCTAGACAGCATCACACACCGGGCTCCGCCCTGCCAGAGTCCCTGTCCCCCTTTGCTCCATTGCACACAAGGGGTGCCCCCCCACCACCGTGGACCTGTCCAAGGTCCCCCTAGCCCCACAAAGTCAAGCTAGAGCATCCAGTGTGGACGCTCTAGGTCAACTTTGTAAGTTCCCTTTAAGTTGACTTTAATTTTAAGTGTAGACACACTAAGTCGACTTAATTAAGTCGACTTAGTTAAAGTCGACTTAAAAGTGCAAGTGTAGACATAGCCTAAGAATCTTAAGAGTGTCTGGGAAGTTCATGGAACTGGCACTAAGGCTATGTTTACACTTGTTAATTTAAGTCGACTTAGCTAAGTCAACTTAACAAAGTCGACTTAAAGTCAATGTTGTTAAGTCAACTTAGCATGTCCACACTCAAAAATTAAGTCGACTTAAAGGGGACCCTGCCAAATCGACTTAAAGCGTCCACACTGGATACCTAAGTTGATTTGTAGGGGCTAGGTGGACCTAGGACAAGTCCATGGTGGTGGGGGGGCACCCCTTGCCAAGTGCCAGGGGGCTCAGCATTTGCCCCATTGTACCTGGGTACAATGGGGGCTGAGCTGGACAGGGACACTGGCAGGGCATAGGGGCAGGGTGGGCAGGGCTCTGTCCTGCCCTGTGGGGGGGGCATGCCAGGCTCTGGCTGTGGCAGGGAGGGCAGTGGGGGAGCCCCGAAGCCCTTTAAGTTGACTTCAAGTCGATTTAGGGCTATTCTGCGTCCACACTGGCTAAGTCGATTTAATAAAGTCGACTTAGTCAGCAAAGTCGACTTAAAACAAGGTTTAATTAAGTCAACTTTAATTTTCCTTAAGTCGACTTAAGCTGCTGCTTAAATCGACTTAAGGAAAATGTTGTGTGGATGCAGATTAAATTAAGTCGATTTAAGCAAGCTTAAGTCGACTTAATTTGTAAGTGTAGATGCACCCTAAGATGGAGCGATAGTTCTATAGCTTGTCCATTTTGTAGACAACTTGATCAAACCTGGGTGACCCTCTCTGACAAACACCAGCTACTTGATTTTTAATATGCTTCACTATGCAGACCATTCAGAAAGACTTCATAGACCAGTGATTGTTACAGATCCATAGATTTTAAGGCTAGATTGGACTGTTATGATATTCTAGATTGACCTCCTACATGGTTAGCATTCTTACTCCAGTACCATCCTTAGCTTCATATCAGATGCTGCTGGTGGCTGGCTTTTCTCCTGTATTTATAGGCCATAGAATTTCATCCAGTCATTCCTGTATCAAGCTCAGAACTTCTGCAGCATTTCATTTAGAAAGATATCTAATCTTGATTTAAAGACGTAATGTGATGGTGAATCCACCCCATCATTTGGTGGTACCTTGTTCAACTTGTTAATTTCCTAAAAATAGCACCTTACCAATATATTGAATTTGTCTATGAGATTACAGCTATTGAATCTCATTATGGATTTGTCTGCTACTATCAAAATAAACTTCTAATTTAGGGATTTATAGACAATGATCAAGTCACTTCTTTGATCTTCTGTTGAATAAAATAGAGTAAGTTTATTCAGTTTTTCACTGTGAAGTTCTTTTCCGTATCTCAAAACATTCTTGAAGGATTTTTTTTAACCATTTTGGACTGGTCCCAGCTTGCAACACCTTCAAGGTAACCTATTGACCATAATCTGAGAACAAAGAAGAAAGGAAGCATTTCAAATCACAGGTTTCTAATCCTGGTTGGTAATGACCATGGTAGTCTATAGAAAAATGCATTGGTTCAATCTAGTTCCTACATATGTCCATATAGTTTAAAACCCCCTTCCTCTCACAGCTGGCACCTTTATTGACTGTGTCACAGAGATGCCAAAGATTTAGCACTCATGAAAATCAACCAACTTTTCAAACCTTGATGTATTCCATTCAATTCATCGCTGTGGTATGGCTGAGTTATATATGTTCTGTGAATAAATAAAGGATTTAAGTCTCCAGGGTGATCAGCCTCTGCACTTTTCCCAAGATCTTTAAAGAAAAAAGAAAGGAAAAAAAACATCATTCAGTAGTTATTAAGCATTTTAGGATCAGGGACTATCTTTTCATTGTATGTATGTACTGAGACTTGCACAATGATGTCTCAAGTCCTGAATGGAGCCTTTCAGACTACTGCAGGACTAAGAAGTAATAACTGTCTTCCACATAGGTGGTAAAAGGATACTTCAAGAATAAAAAACCACAAATACTGTGTTAAAATAATTCAGTCTTCCCTAGTTTTCATTGTTCGTATTTGTTCTGAAATACTTTGCCACTATGATAAAAATATATAGCTTTAAAGATCTCTAAACTACTGTTTCTTCAGTATAGGTTCTCAAGTGCTGAAAGATCAAATTCCAGGAATTCTTCTGTTGTGTCTTCTTGCGTTACATGCTAACATGTTAGTACTAGACTGAGGGCATTAAAAGAGTTCTATGTATGGTCTGAATTCCAGATGAGACTGAAACCAATTTTATTTATGTTTAGTCTTAGTATAAAATATATTTCCTTCATTCAGCCTTTTAGGTCTAAACACTGCAGAAGAGTTTCTTTGAAATAAATGTCTAGTTATCAGAGGCAGAGAGCTAATAATATAATTACTTTTGTCATCTTTACTACTTGAATTGCTTATTAGAAAGTTTACATTTTACCAAATGAGTGATGACAAGCACTGTGTGATTGAGTGCTCTTTGTTGTTTTAATATGGTTAGCTCTGTGAATGGGTTAACATACTTCTCATTTTCCAGGAGCTGAAGGCTATGAGAAATCCCATGGGTGGCCAGTCCCCCTTCCACATTTGCTGCCACTGCTAAAGAAGGATCCCTTAAGATTTTCCTCCTCCATCACTTCAGGCTTGTAATGATTTTTAATGTCAATGCCTAGATGGCCTGAAGATTTTTTTCTACTGCTCTTACAGGTCAACTTATTATTATCTCACTCAGAGAGAAAGTTTCTAGTGGAATAATATTAAGTTATACAGCATGACACAAAGTCAGACCATGAGATGAAAATATATGAATAAGCCAGTGGCCATGAGAGTAACCAGTGAACAAAGGAAAGAAAAAGAGGAACAAAGCATTTTAAAAAAAGAGAAAAGAATGCTTGCTAGCAAAGGAGAAATAGAAGCAAGCAGGAAAAAAGTGAAAGATTTTTTATTTTTTTTTTAAAGGATCAGGGCAGAGTGAGTGACAATACATCATCATTGTTTCCCCAGTGCCAGAGTCAGCTTTGTATCTTATGCTTCTTGGGGCTGGCTTTTCTCCTGTGTTCACACTGAATTGGCTCCAGACTCTTTCTTTTCTCTGGGACTCCATCTTTTTGAAAGTACATCATCAGCACATCTCCATCCTGAGGGCGATTAGCCTAATGCATCATTATTGAGATGGCTGACTGATGATGCGTTAGTGCAATATATCACCACAGCACAGTCGTGCTCTGATGAAATGTTGGTGTGATACATAATCAGGTGTAAACTCCTCAGAATTAAGAGGAAAGTCTAGGACAAGGACATTCAGAAGAAGAAAGAAGCCCCAATAGTCTAGTAGCACCCTAACCCCAGAAGAAAACCGAAGAGAAGTTCAGATACCTCAGTGCAAGCACCTGGGAAGGTTGCAAAAAATTTAGATGCTAATGCTGGAAAAGTATTAAGAACGTTTTAGTGGCATGGGGTATAATGGAATGAGGAGCCGAAGGAATCAAGGAGGGTATGCCACATTACACCATGTCATCTCTGTAAAAGGAAAAACACAGCCTGCATCAAATCTGGACTCAGGGCAAATAGGAGTGGCATTTCCACTGAAGTCAATGGCATTGCCCCCACCACCCTAGGCCTGAGTTTGGCCTAACACGTTGCATTAGAAAAATGGGGAAGATACAGCAAGGACTATTAGGTTTCAATGAAACGAAAACAAAGAGGAGAGTGAAAGTAAAACCGCTTTTTCTGCAAGATGGTGCATGGAAATTTCAATCTTATCATAAATCAGGGGAATAGAGGATGCCCAGATCTTCTGTAACAGCCAGATAAGGCACACAGTGGGGGCAGATCCTGAGCTGATGGAAATTTGTCATTGCTCCATTGAAGCTATGACAATTTAGATCACCTGAGGCTTTAAAGGCAATGACTGCCAGAGTTGAGAGACTTTCAGGAGGAGGCCCAACGATCTGGGTAGTCAGATTGGTCCATTTGGGTTTTTTTTTAATATTTTGGGGGGGGGTGGAAATGGCATTTGAGCCTGAAATTCAAAGAGAAATCCCTGGGCACATATGGACCAATCCTCCGTCAGCCTTCCTGAAAAAAGTTATCAAACTCCATGCAGATGCAAACTATTCTTCTTTGTAAAATTTTTGCTGGCTTCATACGCTTGCCTCCCATTGTAGCTTAGGGGTAGCATCCTAAACCACATTCAGGAGATGCAGCTTCAATACATGGTTCTACCACTGATGACTTTGAGTAAGTCACGGTCCTGCTTTGTGCCTCAGTTTCCCCCCATGTAAAATGAAGATAATGATACCTCCTTTGTAAATTGCTTTAAGATTCATGGATGAAAAGCATTAGAAAAGAGCTAGGTGCAGTATGGCAGTTGGCTTCAACCTACGCTATTTATTTCAGTTAGTTTCTTTGTAAATGTACTGAATGGAACTACACAAGGTACACCTGAGATGGTGATGCTTGCATTTTGAGTGACGAGTGTGTTCACTTTGCAGACTGTGATCTGGAGAGTATAAAAGGAAGAGTAATGGCAACTATGCATCTCCTCTGGCTATACGTGTCACTAGATCATATTCATTCCTTGGTGTTACTACTTTGGATCTGATGAGTTGCACTAGTGTAAATCCAGAGTATGTCTACTGCACACAATAGAAATAACTCCAGGTTTACATGTATGTCACTGAGAATAGAATTTGCTCCACTTAAGTTACATCAAAAGCATAAATTTTAACCAACATTTCTGAAGTGTAAACTGCCAAGTATTGGGGGAAAAGTCCAACTCAGGACATCAAGATACCATTTTTTTCATCAGCTTTAAAGAAATGCAGTGACATAACAAGAAACATTTGGCATATCAAGAATCCTTTAATGGACTCAGGATACTGCATTATCATAAGCAAAAAAATCCCATCACAAGTCTGCAGCTATATGCAGGAACACTGAAAACCAGTGTTCATCATAAAAATACACAGATTTGTGATGTATGCATGGAATCTAGCATTTAATGAATATAGTGCAGGAAGAAAAATGGTGGCTTTACAGGAGTGAATAAAGTTTGGTGCTATGAAACAATAGTTTTGCTTTTGAAGAATGATTCTTTGGAAGTCACAGGCTGGTTGTGAACTCATCCTTAGTAAAGTCCTGTCCAATTCAGAAAGCCCAGGCCTTAGGATGCTCAAGGATGTGCCTCAGATATCTGAGAGAGTTATCAAAAATAGGGTTCCTATTCTATGTATACACTATATAGTATATAGTAAAGAACAAAGAAAGCTTTCACAGCAAAATTACAGTATTATTTATGACCGGTTCATCACAGATGGCTGCAGATCACTCTTGATAGAGGTCTAAAGATGAGTTTCTATTCCCTGTATGGCAATAATCAGGAAGTGGAGTCGCTGTCAATAAGTCAATGGTAACAGGTGCAACATGTAACTACTGTTAGAAGAAGAAAACAGGGAGTCCCAGAGGTGGATTGGGTCAAATATTGCCCTTTATTGCCTGCTCGTTCCTCTCAACCCCCTGAGTAAGCAAAGCAGAGGGTAAATTACAATGCTTTTATGCTTGAAAATATGTAAAAGTTTACATTCATAACAACTCCCCCAAAATCTTCTTTTGGTTACATGAACACCCAAGCAATGACTATTAATAACTATGTGGTGAATATAATTATACCCACCTTTGTTTGTAGTTTACAGGTTTAGTCAATGGTGCGCAGGCGTTTAACTTTTACTACATGTTGTGTTTTTGTAACAGCGATGCCTACACATTACTGACCCAGCATTTAGCAAAGGAGAGGAAGGGGGAGAAAGGTGATAATCACATTCTCTCCAGGGATCTGACGCAGCAGAGAAGGGCTAGCTCTCTTTCAGTTACATTTCTTGCTCCAACTATAAAAAGAGAGGAGAGGAAAGAAAAGATAATATATTTTAACTAAATATTCCAATTACAGGGAAGCAAGGCCTGCCTGCTCATGAGCCTATAACCATAACAACCTGTTGCTCAGGGAGAGGCCCAGGGCTCAGGCAGAGGCCCAGTGTCCAGCTCTAACTTTACTCTCCTACAACTACCAAGGGATCCCTTAAGGCAAACCAACCCCCAACAGGTTGATCCTCTCTGTTAAAGAGGGTGAGAGACAGACTACGCCAGCTCCTTGGCTATGTCTACACTAGAAAAGTTAAGTCGACTTTGTTACATCGACTTCATAAGGTTGACTTTGTTGACTTAAAGTCGACCTTATTAAGTCGACTTAACAAAGTGGCTCCTTTTAAGTCGACTTTATTAAGTCGACTTAACAGTGGACATAGGCGTCCACACTGGCATTAAGTCGACTTAATAAAGTCAACTTAAGGGCTACTACCCATCCACATCATCCTTAAGTCAACTTAAGGCTTAAGTCGACCTAAGGAGTGGTAGTTATTAAGTCGACTTAAGGAATTTCTCAAGTCGACTTAATGAAAGCCCAGTGTGGACATGGAGTAATTTAGGTCAACTTAAGGGTCCTTAAGTCAACCTAAATTGCTAGTGCAGACATACCCCTTGCTGCCTACACTGCCTAAACCTGAAGAAGTTTTGCCTAAAGCTAATGATAAACATCCAAAGACTTGGAGGTTCAGTTCATGTAAGTGCTGAAAATGTCAAAAGGTGATCTGGGCCCTCCAAACCAATTCACTTTGCAGCACTGGGGCTGCAGAATTAGGCTGAAAATATCCTGAGAACAAGGACACAAGATATTTTCTGCATTTGTCCTGTCAGAGGTATAGGGAGGGCAGGTTTTTTTCCACAGGGTTTTACAGCACTTCTAAGAGATCGGGTTACACGTCTATCACTTCTATGCTGGCCAGGATCAGGAAGAACAGAGGCCCGTGAAAATAAAAAATAATTGAGGGTAGAGGTTATCTGATTTTTCTTTTTTACCCTAAAAATAGTTTTGCTTAGATCTAGTTTGACTTGACCAAAATTGCAGGTCAGTACTTATTTTATTTTGTGGTAGGAATGGACATGAACACCTTCGAATTTTGCATTTTTTTGAAATTCATGTCCACATTTCATGGCTTGTCTATTGTCCACATTTCATGGCTTGTCACATTCCATGTCTAACAGCAGTCAGGAGCCCCTGGTCCTGCAGTGGGGAAAGGAACCAGAAGGTTTATCTCTGGAGAGGTCAGTCTTGTTATAATGCCTTAATATCTGCAAGAAATATGTCTGTGGAAGTCATAAATGCAATCTCTTTTCTTTGGATTTAAACAAGGAAACACATGAGACTGCAATAAAACACTTTGCTTTCTCTTAAAGTTACTGTTTCCATATTTCACAGGGCACTGATGAGGAGGAATCATTCTCATATAACATATAAGAGAAAAGTTATGCCGTAACCATTTCCCTTGTGCATAAACACTGTAATCATTCCATTCTTAGTGCTTCTTTTCACAACCTGTGTAGGGTCATACGGAAGGGTAATTCTGGGTAACAAAATCCTGTGCATATTCAAGGCAAAGCTACATAAATACAGGTTAATTTGCTGATAATGGGTTGCCAATTCTGATGCTTAAAATCTCCTTCCTATCCTTATATATATATATATATATATATATATATATAAACCTGTCCTCCATTCTTGACACTGGTCTCTGCCTCTTAGAATACTCAATCAAGTTCAAGGTGTAGGTCTTTATTTTCAAGGCACTCAGTGGTCTCAGTCTAGGATACCTAAAAGATCACCCAACACTCCAGGATGAAGATTATGGTTGGCAGTGCCATGCCTCAGACACAGTGAATCTATCTGTCATCAGAGTAAAGCTTGCATGTGCGAGAGACAGAGTTCTCTCAGCAGGCTGGTCTACGACTGTGGAATGCATTGTCTCTGCCTCAGGAATTAAGGACCAGCACAAACCTCACCACCTTCCTAGACCTAGACTTGTCCTGGCCTGCAGCAGCCCAGAGTTGCAATTGTATGGCAAGTCCTGCTCCACCCCAAGTTGCAGCATGCTCAGTGTGAACAGACTCTTTAGAGAATTTAGCTACTAAAATCTAAAACTTCTTTACGGAGCATGGGCAAATTGCAATTTTTCCAAAGGGTAATATTTTGGGTGAATTTCAGTGGATTTTCACAGGGAGAGCAAAAGACACAACCCTGACACAAAGGCCATTCCCCCACCAAATTTCAAATCCCTGCTCCATCACAGGGGGGCACTAGAAAGTCTCCAAGAAAAAGTCATCAGAATTTTTAACATAACCAAAGCAATGCATTTTCCTTAGCTTGAGCAGGGGAACCATTTTGGTCTGCAATATTCCAGTAATTTCAGTCTGAGGCAAACCCCTGACCTGGGAAATTCCAGCCCAAATGGTTAACGTTTGCCAAGGTTATACACAACTGAAAACGGGATCTTATAATGGAAAGTCTCAGACAAACTTAGTAACCAGAGAGAAGGGAAACCAACTTTTGTTCTCCCAGGTTTTCTTGGAGCATACTCCTCCAGTCCCAGACCATGCTCATCCCTGGTTAGTTGGTGGCACTGTCGGTGTTATTTCTCTTTTTAAATACTCGTCAAGAGCTTAAACTGTGTACCAGCTATGGGCTTGAAAGTCAGTGGTTGGGGAGGTGGAGCCAGAGATAGATTAGTTATAGACAAATTTATAAGAGAAAATTCCTGGTTCAGTGGTTGGAGTCGGGGAATGAAGGCACCCATGTTCTGTTTCATGCTTGGTTACAGATTTCCTGTGTAACCATGGGTAAGTCACTTAGTCTCACTTCCTTATCTGTGAAATGGAGATGATAACACTTCCCTACCACACAAGGGCACTGTGAGGATAAATGCATTAAAGATCATTAGCTGCTCAAAGATTAGGGTAATGGAAACCATGAAGACCTGAAATAGATTTAGCACAGCAGGTGGTACAACTGCAAACAAATCTTTATTTCTTGGTGAAGGACAATTCTTAATTTATAAAACACCAAGGCTTCTGCCAAATTTCTTGAGGTAAGTAGCTTCTTGTTAATATAATGGACATGTTTCAAAATAACTTCCACTAAATACTGGCTAAATTGGGACTAGAAGTCTTTTAATGTTCTTTATTGTTTTAGACATGTTGGTTTTTCTTTTCTCTGTTAATGAATAAATAAAAGAAATATCAGCAGAGAGTAAGATCCTTGGACAGGTGGAGAGCCATTTTGAAGGGGGCCCTAGGGAAGCTCAATTTTCTTCATCAAGCAAGAAGCTACTTTCTGAAGCCTCTGAAACAAGCAAAGTAATGTGCATTACTGGGGAGGATGCCAAACCAAAAGTTAGTTCTTCAGATTAATGACACTACACAGGAAAAGAAAATGTAACATAGAGAAAAATGATCACTTTCACGTGTCAGCAGCATAGTCTAATAACATCAGACTCCTCAGGGGGGTAGAGCTTATAACACGAAAGAAAGCCCTCTCCCCAACCCAAGATAATGGGGCAACATGTAGACTGGAGGGCCATGTCCATTAGTGAAGCTGAAAAGAGCAATTGCAGGCATCTGTGCCGGTGGAATATGGTCAGTGTTTAATAGCGTGTGCACCAGTCCTACACAATGGTTTAGGACAGGAAGTAGAACATTTTAAATCCATTCGAAAGGACAGGAAGAATTTAGCTATGCAGAATGTAACTGCCCACACCAGAATTTAGCCAGAAGACCAGGTCCATTAATACTCTTGGGGAAATTGCTGTGCTGCCTTTGATTACCTCACGTGGTCAGCATCTCACAAGCTATCAAATCAACACACTATCTAAATAAGTCATTTTGAAACAGGCTTTCGGCCTGACTATATGTGCGTTTCCCCCCTTTTTCCTTCTTGGGTAACTCAGAAATGTCACAGTTCCATTGAAGCCATGTTCTGAGAACACCTAACATTCAAACAGCTCCAAGCACACCTGTACAGCCTGAGGTAACTAAAAAAAAGCGCGTCTAATGCTTGCCACTTCATTCATTTTACTCAGCAGCTAGAGATTTCCGTGCCGGAACAGTGCACAGCTGGCCCTGGGACGTTAAATATGCTACTCAACCCAACACCAGTTCAGCGCACAGGCAGAAGCCTTCCAGTGTAACAGGTGGCAATGGTGCTGGCCCAGATGAGCTGTCAATAGTATGTGCAGGGTGCCAGCGTGGGAGTAGGTCACTGTGCCTCAAGAGGTTTTTAACCAGCTGAAGAAAGGCATGAGGAATTGAACTCTGCTTGTGTTTAGCACAAGTGAGAGCCACGGAGCAATGCAGGTAAATAAAATGATGAGTTAGGTTAGTGCTTACACAGACAGGTGCTGTAAGCAGCAAAGATGTCTCTTCGCCTCTGTGCCTGAGCAAGAGACAGCAGATTGCTGCAATCCTTGCAAGTTCAGAGTCAGAGTCTGCTTCATGATTTCCTGCTGCCCTGTGCCAGACCTATACCTAGTGCAATGTACTGCCCTGTGCGCCCTGGCACAGCTATTGGCATATTGGGGGCGGCAGAGCCAGTCCTATCTCACTTGCAGAGGACAGTGTGCATACACCTGGGCCACTGAAGGTTGCTCTCTTCCAGGGCTGCTATCTGTACTTTCAGTAGCCAAGGAGAAGGAGCATCTTATGTCCCCTTACTTCCTGCAGGGCTGGATTAAGATTGGGGCTTTAGGGGCAGCCACCTGGGCCCTCATCTAAAAGGGGGCCCCATGGGACTCCGGGCTCTGGAGGCCCACTACCAGAGGCAACCCTGCCAGTCACCATGCCTCTGTCCCTAAAGCTCTGCTGATGTGCCAGCCTACCCTAGATGGGCCAGCCAGCTTTGCGGGAGGGGCAGGAGCACCACGGACCATGGCCTCTGGCCCTACCTCTCACCAGTGTCAGCTGGCCGGGTCCCCTTCAGCACTAAGCATCAGCCATGCACCGCTGGCAGATCTGCTAGGTGGCCATGGGTCTGCTGTGCCCAAGTGCTGCTCAACCCCCAGGCTGCCCACCGCAGTGGGGTTGGGGCCCCAGACCCAGCAGTGGGGGGCCCACAAAAGTGGGCAGCTTAGGGCCCCTTAATCCAGCCTGACTCCCTGGCATGTCCATGCAAGCCAGTCACAATATGTTCCTTTGTTACTATTCTTCAAGGCCACCAAAATGAAAGAGGCCTATTAGATTATCTAGTACCTGAAGTGCCTCAATTCACTGCTTTTCCAACCCAGGATGTGATGTGATGGTCACCTCTGGCACACTTTGGGCTCTCTCATTTGCTTCATTTGATCAGGTGGCTCAGTTGCTTGTGTTCTCCTGCACAGGGGCTCTCACTTCTGTAATAGGCATTTATTATGGCCAGAGTTTTCAGAAGGGCTTATCCAGCAAAATTGGGGTCAGATTTTCAAGTGAATTCAGCCATTTAGGCACCAAAAGAAGTGGTCAGATTTTCAGAATTGCTCAGCATGTTGGGTGTGGAGCTCTCTCGAAATTCTGGCCAGAAACAGCACAGTGGGAGCTGCCGGGTGCTGAGAATGCTTGAGAAGCCCACCTCCAGTCATGGGTGTTACAGACTCAAAATTTAGCCCTGGGCAAGCTCTTTTGAAAAATTGCCACTAACGGTCCTATTTGTCTTGGATTCATTTTCACAGCAGTCTCCCACTGACCTGTCTACGTAGCCAACTCAGGACCCAGTCCCACAGACCTTCTTCAGACACTGCTCCCATACCAGTTTTGCCTAAGATGGGACTGCAGAAATGGTCAAAGACATCAGTATGTAACAATATACTGTACATGTGCCATAGATCACTGTAAGTAATTCATAACTTCTTCATTTCTTAACCAACGTTTATTAAACTTAGCAAAGCTCTCAGATACTATAATGATGGGCGACTGATATAAGAACCTTGACAGAGACATCAATAGTGGAATAAACTGGTCTACCTCTATACCAAGTTTTAAATGCAACCCAGCTTTATGGTGTCTGAAGCATGCTGCAGAATGCATATCTCCCATTGACTTAGTTACTTTGACTTACCTCCGGGTTTTCAATCAGCTGCGTTGATTTGAAGGGGTCTCCCTTCAATGCAGCATTACTCCACTTCGAGAGGTGGAGTTACTGCGTAGATGGGAGAGAACTTGCAGGATCAACTGAGTGTGCCTATACTGTCTGCACAATGGATCCCGCTATGTTTATCCATGGGGATGAACACAGCATTTTCAGTGAAGACATGATCTAAATTCAATAAGAATTTGAAATATTTCATGCAGATTACAGAGAAGGGCTTAAGATGAAAATTCAGCTATGAATTTCAAACACCCCAAAGCTGAGAATATTCAGAACTGGGATTTTGGCTTGGCCTATTGTAGAGATGTGGAACCATGTTTAAACTGTGGATCCAAATTCACATTTCAAACACTGCCTAAATTCAAGGCTGTTCTGACCTGAGGTTTTAGTTTTGGTCTGTTTCTTCTGAAAGTGCAAAGAGAGAGGCTTCATTTAGAAATTTCTCTTTTATTTTGTGTCAGAATCTTAATACAACTTCCAGTTTTAAGAGCCAGATCCCCACTCTACATTGGATGCATGTGCTGCCCCAGTGATTTCAATGGGGTTATCCACATGGTATCTGAAGATAGAATTATGTAATACATTTGTGAATAAGAACATCTCTTGTTCAAAAGCTGTTTGTGTGCTTTCCCATATGATATAAATCCTGTGTAGTATCTATGCCTTATTCTTAGATCTATTACTTATGCCAATAGAAGAACTGCGGCATCTTTAAGAATGAGAATTTCTTTTTTTATTATAGCTCTGCTGTGCCACCAACATTTACAAGGCTTTTTCTCTGGGTACTTGATTACAGTAGAAAATTATCTCTTTAATTTGCAGATCTCAGAAAAGTCAGAAGATGGCAGCAGTTCATTCATGCATTATGCCATCCCTAAATCTCAAGTACAGAACTGTTCTTCCTTAAACTTATTCTTGTTATGCAACTGAATATGAATAAAGAATCATTATTTACTGAGCATAAACATTCTGCTTATTCATATCATATAATAAGCCATGTTTTTATTCCAGATATTCTCTTGCCTTTTTTATTTGTCACTGACACAGTGGGGAAATGGATAGAAAAGAAAAAAATATTATTCGAATGATCTAAACATGAATTATTTTAACTTCAAATGTATGTAGATACATTTTCTAGAGATCAGAGATTTCTCAATTATTTTTAATAGTATTTCACAAATATTATTATGAAAAAATTAATGAACAATTTTCTAGTTTGCAAATATTACTGAATATAAAAAGGAATTTTCATGTGTTACTCCCATTTCTGCAGTGGAACTTTATTAATCTACAATTGCTAAGCCGTGCACCTCATAATTTTCACACAGATAGCAACGGTCTCTTTGTACTTTTCAACAAAGATTTAACAGCATCAACACTGCAACAGGATCCCCTGCTACTAAATGTTCACTACTTTGAAAATAGACTGCATTACCTTTACTAGTACAGCATGAAGTCTTAGCATAAATAATTAAAACTAATCAAAATAAATGAACAAAGTGGGCCAAATCCTTATCCTAATTATATCAGTATCAATCTAATGTAATGCCATGGCCATCAATGTAATTATTCTGGATTTACACTTGTATATCTGACACCGAATCTGGTCTATTAGCTTCTGTGGTTGAATCACCTTGTCATTTTCACTAATTCACAAAATACAGTCATTCACAATGGGCCGGCCACTCTGTCACTAGTGTGAATAAGAGACACTATTATATTATATATGATATTTCTTAGATCACCTGCATACTTAAACTGTGTACCCAAATAAAGAATGCATCAGAGATGATGGCTGGCATTGCGTCTCTGGACTGTGATATTTCGCTCCAGCCTCATTAATATTGCTCTATTGACATATTAATGACCAAATGCTTCCCCAGGTTCTGCAAAGTATAGAACCAGTGAACAAAATTTGAATTCCCAGTCCTAATTAGAACCCAGGTATTTGCTTGACATACAGTCTCACTCCACAAAGCAGCTTCAAATCCTTGTAATTTGATTGATTGCTTGCTCGCTTGATTGATTGATAAAGAGGTTCCACTGGGCTCACAAATACATGTAAGAAGGAAGGCTTTTGATGTCATTATAAACAAAGAAAATGATAGACTTGCAAACAATGCCAAATGCTGAGTGTATGAGTTAAACATAATGTGAGCATACAATGTGCCAGGCACTATTTTATGCACAGTAAGACTCAAAGGGGTGTGTGTGTGTGTGATTCTACTGTCAAGAAGATTTGCAGGTATATCTCCTCATGGACCACAGATCCTTATACCCAAACTGGGTGGGAGAAATTAATTCAAGGCCTTCTTTTCTTACAGCATAGACCTTGGTCTGAAAATGAGCTTCCAGATCCAATCTGACATACAGGGTCGGATCCCAAGAGGAATCAGATTGATTTCTCTCCATCTGTATTTGAAGATCACAAATATACCTCTTCTATGGCTCTGGGGCATTTGACCAGGGGAAGACATGTTGGTCAAAGCGCAGAGAAGACTGATAAGTTTTGGGAACACAGTACATATAACAGGGTCATGGACTCCTATATCCTCCTCTAAAAGCCTTATTAACAACAGCAAAATACAAAAACTTTAAGGGGCACCTTGATCCTCAATTGCTGCTGGGCCCATCCTCCTGTGCTGCCTTTGATCTGTACTCCCCTCTGTTCTGTACCGTGACAAACGCACCGCACACAGGGCACAGAGTGCGGCACAGCAGGTGAGATCTTTTTAGTTAAAGTTGAGCAAAATGTTCATAGCAGAACCCAAAATCATAAGAAACGTGCTGGGCTTCAGGTTTCATTACAAATCTGAAACTCAGACTGTGTTTGTCAAAAAGTGTCTAAGACTATCTGTCTATCTACCTGTCCTATCTATCGATCTGAGTTTCTAAAAAGAACTGCTGCCATGGTATTTAGATGCTGGGTAGACAGAGCAGTTCAGATAAAAACCCGGTCAAATGAATTGCTCCTCATGGGATCAATACAAAACTTAGTTGAACCTAGGTGATTAATTCCATGAAAACCTGCAAAATTAGAAACTTTGAACCCATTTCAGCAAGATTTTAAAGTAACTAACTTGGTTCATCCAGGTAATCCCATAGATTTTCTTGTTGAGTCAGGGCCCAAACTGGGTTTGTTTGAATCCCCAAACTCAAACTAGAACTTGGGTGTATAAGTCAAAACCATATGAATCCCTGGGAAATGAAACTAGTGCTTCATGCCACCCTGCTAATTCTGTATTTTGATCATAGACCTTCTGGGACAACAGAAATTCATAACAATAATGCTTTGCACTAATTGTGCCTTTCATTCAAAGATGTTACATCACTTTACAAAGATTAACAGGGTGGGTGAGTGGCTTGCCTAAGGTCAAACAGGAAGTTACTGTCAGAGCTAGAATTCAGTCAGATCTCCTCACTTGCCAGCTACAGTCTTAACCACAAGTTCATCCGCCCTCCTGAATTAACTGCTGTATATTTCAGCTTTTACCAATGGCACTTCATGGTTCACTATGTATGGTTAAATAACTGGGTGAATGATCTTTGACTGGACAGACCGTGGTGCACTTAGTGCTCCAGATGATGTATGTGTTCAGCCTGCAGCAGGCTAAATAGTGACATATATACAGCCCCTTTTCAGAACTTTTTGCATTCCATTTGAACTATTTCCTCACTGCAAAAAATTCAGACCTGACTTTGATGCAACATGTGAACATGTCACATGATGGCACAGGACTCTTTTTTCATAATCTGACCTACAAACTTTAAAGTACCGAACCCTGACCAGCTTTAACAGATGTTCCTATGGTGCCTTCAAGAATATAACCAATACTGCATTCAGTCCAGGTACCAGGACACAAAGCGTTCAGCGTTCATCATGCTTTACAAATTTCCTTACGCTTGGGGACATTAAAAGCAAAAAAATAGAAAGCAACTGGCCTTTCCCAGCTCAGGTTCAGTTGAGTCATTATATTTTAATGCCCCACCCTTGTTTGTTTTCTATTTCTCATTTGAGATCTTTTGCCACGGAGGGTTAAAGATTACTGAGATAACTGGCAATAAATGTGTCTGGCATTGTGACTTTTGACCAATAATTATAACTTGGGTTGGCTGAAAGGAATATGTATACAATTTTGGTCAACATCCTGTAGCAGCAAATGTGACAAGGGTGTGAATTAAAACCTTAACCCTCTTCATTTTAATCCTAATCGAAGGGGGGCAGTCATTTCTCTCAGCTAGGACCACAAAGCTGGGCTTTATTCTTTTACACTGACTGGATTGCAGGTGTTTTGGACAACTCTTCCTTCGTCTGTTAGAACTCAAATGACTTGCTGGTGAAGTGGACTCGAGAAATGACTCAGAGTTTCAACAGACACACATCCAGTTACTCGCTTTGCTGCAGACTGAAAACTTTGTGGAGTAACATTTATTTGTCAGAGGAAGCTTTCTCAGAGAATGTGCTACACCTGCAGGCTGAAGTCCTGTATTCATCCACAAAACAGATGCAGCATGGACAGTGGCTGGGCAAACTGATCTGTACAAGCCTGCCACCATGTTCCACTCCTGGCTTTAAAAAGCTGCCTCTAGGGGTAAGAGAGCACCTTCTAATTCAAGCCTCAGTCTCTCTGCTGAGGCCAGGGCCAGATTAAGGGGCCCTGTGGCCCGTGCTGTCCACTTTAATGGTGCCATCCTCCCAGACCTCGCCCCTTCCCCTGGCAGCTGCCTGGGTGTGGGACGGGGCGGCGCTCGACAATGCAGGCCCTGGGGCCACCCAGCAGACCAGCCAGGTCTATGGGGCTGGCACTCAGCACTGGAGGGGGCCTGACCAGTCAGCCCTGGGTGGTGGAGGGGCAGAGCCCATGTTCTGTGGCACTCCCGCTGCACCCGTGGACTGAGTGGTCTGCGTCATCAAAGCTCCTAGGGGTGGGATGGGCTAGCGTGCCGTACTGCCTCCAGGGTCTGGAGTGCTATTGCCAGGCCAGCCAGAACAGCGGGGTCCTGGCCAGCACTGTGCCAGCCTGAGTGGAGCCGGATTTTTGGGGAGCCTCACGGATCCCTTTAGGTTAGGGCCCGGGGCTGCAGCCCCTAAAGCCCCTGCCTTATTCCGACCTTGGCTGAGGCTACTGATATTTTAGGACATAGATTCTTATGTAGGAGATATTGGACCAAAGATATTGTAATCCATGCTGAGCAGCCACCATAATATCTGCAAATCCCCAGTGAAGCCAGACCAGACTGGGTTTCCCACTGGAGCTCTTTGTCCCTGCTGGAAAGCGTGGAGAGTTGCATTGGTGAAAATCATGGCTATTCCGCGGGTTCACACCATTGCTGCTACACTGTTAGGTGACATTCCAGTGTAGATGAGACCTAAGATCAGCATCTATTCATTTCACACAGCCATCAGAGGTGGACAGATACCAGGCTGGCTCGTATTTGAACCTGAAAGCTAGCCTCATTGCCAATATGCTGAGCAATCCAAGCCCCTAACTAATTAGACACATTTGGCAAGCAGGTGTTTTGTGTTTGTTTGTTTTTTGGGGGGGTTCCTCTTATAAGTACTTCCTAGCATCTTGGTGGCCATAGAGTTAAAAACCAGCAGGGTTAGTTATTAATAATATGTTGTCATGACAATTTTTTTCTGAAGAAATGATCCAAGAATGCAGCAGCATTCTCGGTGTAGGCAGCTTTTTAGGTAGCTAGAATGTAATAGTCTTTCTGGGGTGAGTCAGCATTTTGAGGCTTTACCCAGTTTTCAAGTTTAAAAAATTTCCTAGGGGCCAGAAAGTGAATCCTTCACTTACATGGGTGCACAGTTCTTCATATGGGTGATCTCACTGAAGTCAATGGGAATGCCAGTGGAGCAACTATTTATCAGTGAGAGCAAAGGGTTCACAATCCAGACCTCAAGAGGAGGCACTTGCAGTTTCTGTTCACTCCCAAATTCCAGTCCAGCCAATGAAATGGGCTAATGTTCTTTCAGTGCCAGCCCAACTTCCCTACATTTCTGAATTCAAGAACCCATAGTAGGGGGAAAGCTTGAATGACAACATTGACATTGAATGGGTTTTACTTTGTAGATGAGGATTAAATATTTCCGTTTGGTGGTTCAGGATGTAAAGAAGTGATTTAATGTGGTTGGACTAGATGGCTAGGGTAATGAACTATGAAGTCTTCCACCTTTTGGCTGCCTGTTTGAATTCAGGATATTTACTGATGTATGTTAGCAAGTGCTAACTCTTTGGTTTCCCCCCTATAAGTGAGGATCTCATTCCAGGTCCACTAGTCAAATGTTCACAAAAATCCATACCAAAGTTAAAACCCCAGAGGAATGACTGAATAGGCAAACCCACAACTATCTAGGCATAAAGCTGGAACTATCTAGGCATAAAGCTATCCAGGCAAAATCTGAAGCCTGTTGCTGGGGAAATTTAGGGATACTCATCCACAAAGGAAACTTCTGTTAATATAGGATCTATTATGAGAATTTCAGTTCACTAGGTTTTTTTGGTTTTTTTCCAGTAAAGCCCTCTTACATTTATGCTTGGTATAGTGGTTTATCCAGCAGTTAAAGATATAGTTAATTTAAAACATATGCATGCAGACTAAGCTGGAGTCCATATGAGTCTCTCTCTCTTTCTGCATTTTTCAAAAACCTAGAGCAAAACTCACTGAAAATCCATCCAGTTTTGTCTGTCTGATTTAAAACCATATAAACCCACAGAGTTTTGTGTTGTTTCTACTGGAAACCATAAATCAGCCCATGCTTATTAGGAACTTGGTCCAGACTCATATGCAACACTTATTCAAGGCTCCATGAGAAGTTCACACTCAAAATCCTATGGCAAACTTGTTCAAGTTTCACACAAACAGCACTTCAAAAGCAATATGCTGAAGATCCCCTCACATATTCCATGGAGTAGGGTGCAGTAGCACATAAACACTCAAGCACCAGTACATAGATGAGGGTACAATAAATAAATAAATACATTTTCTGATGATGGCTTTTTTCCAGGTTCTATATGGGGAGAATTTAAATTTTCTCTCGCATTCACAGATTCCATGCATGTGTGACATGTCGATGCCTAGAGTAGCCACCTGAAAATGCCAAGATCAGGGCAGGTTGAAAAAAGGAGAGCAAATTCTCTCAATACTGTTGGGTAACACTGAAGTCAGGCTTTCAGCCAGCCACAAAATAATGCTTCTGATCTCCCACACTGGTTATCAAGAAGCTAACCCAAAAATATACTCAGCGCCTTTTGCAGCATTTCAGTCTCTGGCTCCCAATTAGCCACTGGGTCTAGTAAAGAGATAAGTTACCTAAAACTCCATGTCTTTATCAAAAGGGTTCTTCTGACCCCAAAGGATTGGCCACATAACCAGATCAATATAAGTTTAGATTTTACCTGATGTGCCACGCTGCCAGACAATCCTTTACTAACTAAAGCTACAGGTTTATTATAAAAAGGAAAGAAACAAACCATAAGAGAACTGTTAAAGGATTAAAGCAATCACATATATACAAGTGATTTAAAAATCCATATATATCATGTCCTTGGCAGAATTTGGAGTTTGCAGGCTTGCATAGTCCCTCTGGTGTAGATCCAGTACCTGGATGGGTCTCAGTCCTTTGTTTCACAGCTTGAGTTATAGATGAATAGATACAGAAGTAGATACTGGACCAAGATTTTGGACCAAAGCTGAATTAAAGACTGAACTGAAGACAAAATGGACATGGTGCAGCTGCCTTTTATGTCCCTTGGTCTTTGTGATGGTGCTTGTGGAAATTTAGCGGAATAAGATGGAGTCCAGAGTCACATGAGCAAGTACTGGTGACTCATCAGGTCTCTCCCTGGGCCCACTATACCTGAGAGTTTTCTTAATGGGCTGTTAAGCAGTCTACCGCTGCAGCCATTTTGTCTGGGACGTGGCCCAGAAACACAGCACAAGTTAAAATACAAAGATATCAAACATATTCATAATTTCCAATACAGATATGACACATACATTTATGCAATATCATCATACTTAGCATATTGTAACTTTTCTAATAGTACCTGGCATGGCCTATCTCATATGAATTATTGTAATTTTGACATATTGATGTTAAATATCATAAATGGTTCCCTTAATCCAGACAGTGTCACAGCATGTCCTGTAGATTAGCCCAACATTTGACCTAGATAAAGGTTTGAACCAACTCTCAGCAGGAACCTACCCTTGCCTTCGTAGCAGACATGATCAGAATGAAAACTTTGTGGCTTGAGCTGATCTCTAATTAGTAGCAAGTGACCATCTAGATCCTCAGAGTTGATGATGATGATTAATTTAGTGCATATAATTTTTAATGTTACCTAAACACCATACAATTTTCAGGGCAGAAAGATCATGCAGTAGTCAAGTAGAGAATGTGTCAGTGCATATGGAATGAGTGTTATTAGCTAGACAAGCATCTGATTTTTTCAAATTCCAATGTACAGTAAATCAAGATGTTGGAGGCCTTGTCTACAATACCAAATATTACTGGGTTGTGAGATCAGCACTGTAGCTAACACCAGATATTGTTAAAGATGGCTTTATTTTGTAGTATAGATGGGATCAAACTATATGTTCCAATTACGTGGAAACACCTTATATTTTACAAAGGCTTTAGCATGATTTGGGAACCCATTTAAAACAACTGAATCAGTTGAGAGACAGATTGGTTTGCAGTGTAGACAGTTTTAACTCTCTTTTTCAATCAAGCTAAAGCCTTGAACTTTTCCTAGGCTATAGCAAGATTTGAAATAATGGTTACAAGACTGTCACTATGGATGTGACTGTAACATGTCCTTGACAGGTTTTAACCATATTCCTGAATCATGCCGAAGACTTTGAGCATGTTTGCCTTTGTTATGTATAAACCATATTAGACGCTTCTGTGTAACATTATATACTTAGATCTTTGAAGTGTAGATGGGAATTAAAGACAAAGGCTATGTCTACACTGGCAAGTTAGTTCGAATTAAGGAAGCTTAATTTGAACTAACTAAAGCCATGGCTATACTAGGCTTTAATTAGTTCGAATTAAGGGCTTCCTTAATTCGAACTAATAAATTCAAATAGGGTATTAGAACTAAAGGTTAATTCGAACTAGTTATTTTGAATTAACCAATGTGGCCATGTTAGTTCTAACTAATTGCTTAGTTGGAACTAAGCAGCCCATTGAACTCAATGCAATTTGCTAATTCAAACTAAGCAAGTGCCATGAATGGCACTTGCTTAGTTCGAACTAAATTTTTCTAGTTCGAATTAAGTTAATTTGAACTAACTAAAATTAGTTCGAATTAGTTAATTCGAACTAACTTTAGTAAGTGTAGACATAGCCTTTCATCCTATCCAACCGCTCCTCAATCTCTCAGGGATAGAACCCTCTTCTGAGTGCCTTCCCCATTCCTGAAAGGGTTAAATGCTTCTTGTCATTGATATGCAGTTATCTGGAACTTTTGTTTATACAGAATAGCCATAAAACCTTCAGAGCGCTAGCCAGTGTAAGAAGGGTCAATACAAGCTTTCAGCAGCTGTATATAAATTAACCTTTTAAGGCTGGCATAATCCATAATGATTCATTGACAAGCATTATCCCAAAAGGCTGAGCGGCAACACATTCTAACAGTTGTAGCTAACTACAGTAACTCACTGCCACCGAAAGCTCAGCTGCTTCATAAGATCAGAGATCTGAGGGAACCTTTTAAAAGGGTTTGACGACGTATTTCCATGATACTTGTTAGGACAGGGGTCTCTAATGATCTTGTGCTCTTAAAGTGCAGAATGAAAATATCAAGAGTCTGAATATATACTTGAAGGATGTTTTGGAATATATTTTGCTTTTGCCACAGCACTGACAAAATATGAAAAGGATATTTCACTCCTGAATGCTGTATTGGTCACCCAAGAGACCTCATTTGTTCTGTGCACTAGGATTTAGCCATGATGCTGTGATGGTGCTTTTGAACTGAGAAGCCTGCAGCATATTTGCAATTGTCAGAATTAAGAGTGAAGAAAGACAAAATAACCTCCCTATGTCTACCTTCAGAAATTCCTAATGACTCTCTCTTCGTGTGTTGTATATTAAACCCTGAATGTCTGTATTAATGCAAACGATTCAGTTGATTGTTTGTTGCTATATTTAACAGTCATGGTTCCACTATATTTTAAGAGTGGAAAGATAAGTATTCTGTGACCTGGGGAAAGACTCTCACACCTGAACAGTGGGTGGAGTCTTTTAATATCAGGTTATGTTCCAAATTGGGAAACACAAAGTGGGCTGACTAAAAGGAGGAAAAGCAAATGCCTAATTGAAGGCAATGAGAATAAACATCCCCTAAAAGATGTCTGTGGTAAGCTGGCACCAAAATCATGTCTTTTTCAATGAGCATCTGCCAAAGTTTCTAGCTGTGAAACTGTGCAGAGAACTGCACTCTTGTCAAAACTTGTCTTCCTAGGCTAGAGTGGACACTTAAAACAGCTGTCTGCTTTTGGAACTTGTTGGTTAGAACAGGCCATCATTCCTGAAAGGTTCATTTTCCTTTCCATGGACCTAATCCCTTTACTGACGAATGTTAAAACTTTGGGATGAAAGGAACAAAAATTATAAAATATTGCAACAGGTGTATCGTCACATAGGTACTTTGAGTTGTTGTTAGACAGTAGCCACAGTTGCTATGTCTACACTTGTTAATTTAAGCCGACTTTGTTAAGGCGATTTAGCATGTCCACATTCAAAAATTAAGTCGATTTAGAGGGGACCCTGTCAAATCGACCTAGAGCATCCACACTGGATGCCTAGGTCGACTTGTAGGGGCTAGGTGGACATGGGACAGGTCCACGGTGGCAGGGGGTCACCCCTTGCCAAGTGCCAGGGGGCTCAGCCTTTGCCCCATTGAACCTTGGTATAATGGGGCAAAGGGGGACAGGGACCCTGGCAGGGCATAGGAGCAGGGAGGGCAGGGCTTTGCCCTGCCCTGTGGGGCGGCATGCCAGGCTCTCTCTGTGCCACACCCCCTGGCAGGGAGGGCAGTGGGGGAGTCCTGGAGAGCCCTAAATCGACTTAGAAAGTCGACTTAAGCCAAAAGTCGACTTAAAAGCAGGTTTAGTAAAGTCGACTTAATTTTCCTTAAGTCGACTTAAGCAGCTTGCTTAAGTCAACTTAAGGAAAGTGTAGTGTAGACGCAGAGTAAATTAAGTCAATTTAAGCAATCTTAAGTCGACTTAATTTACAAGTGTAGACACACCCAATGGGACCACATCTCAGTTCCTTACATTCCAAAGGCATCAGGCAGGCCACTGCCAACAATACAGGGCTCCAAGGCAGAACAGTCAAGGAGCACCTTGAAAGGAATGGCTGAGGTCCCAGTGGGCTTCCGCCAGAAGTTTTTACTTATTTATTATGCACCATGCAGGTTCCCAGGCAGTTGTGGAGGTGGTATCTGCTACTCAGCTTCCCAGGTCCCTTGGACTCCCCAGGGAGATTGCTGATGAACCCAGGAAGCTGAGTAGCAAATACCACCTCCTCAGCCACCTGGGAACCTGCATCATGTATAATAAACAAGCTCTGCTCAGGGGAAGGGTTGAGAACTTGAGTGGGGGGGGAGGGAGGGAAGGGTGTGGAAGAGAGTAGGATACATATCTGTCCTTCCATCCAGCTGGGCATTTTTAAATAGCGGGGCCTCTGGACAGTCACCCCTGCTGCCCTGTTGGTGGGCCTGGCACCAGGCCCTACAACTTGAGCTAACGGCCCTACCACCGTACATGTATCACCATTGAGCATTGTTATGGAAAAAGGAGACTCACGTCATGCTCAATGGTGCAAAATACTTTTTCTGCAAACTGTCTGGCTCCAGTTTCTTTGTGGCTTTTTAGTCCCCTGCACTCATGGCAGGACCAAGTACCATCTTAAACCATCCCTGACAGGTGCTTGTCTAACCTGCTCTTAAAAACCTCCAATGTAGGAGATTCCACAACCTCTCGAGGCAACTTATTCCAGTGGTTAATCACCCTGACAGTTAGGAATTTTTTCCTAATGTCCAACCTAAACCTCCCTTGCTGTAATTTAAGCTCATTGCTTCTTGTCCTATCATCAGCAGTTAAGGAAAATGATTTTCCTCCCTCCTCCTTGTGACAAACTTTTAGGTACTTGAAAACTGTTATCATGTCCCCCCTCAGTCTTCTCTTTTCTAGACTAAACAACCCCAGCTCTTTCAGTCTTCCCTCATAAGTCAAATGTTCCAGACCTTTAATCATTTGCGTTGCTCTTCTCTGGATGTTCTCCAACTTGTCCACATCTTTTCTGAAATGAGGCACCCAGAACTGGTCACAATACTCCAGTTGTGGCCTAATCAGGGCAGAGTAGAAAGGAAAAATTACTTTTTCTGTCTTACTTACACCTGTTAATACATCCCAGAATGGTGTTCACTTTTTTTTGCAACAGTGTTACACGATTGTCCCATATTTAGCTTGTGGTCTACTATGACACCCAGATCCCTTTCTGCAGAACTCCTTCCCATATCCCGTAAGAATTGATCAGCACATGGAAGATCAGGCCCTTTGCCAAAAGGCAAAAGAAATGGAGATCTTTCTCCTTAATGTTGTGTTATGTATACTTTCAGCTTTTGGTAGTATACATTTCTCTTTGAAAACTGACCTTGTTGTAAAGAGTTGCCAAATTAACAGCAAACTTCAGAGGGCAGCAAAGTTTGCAAATTTGTGTGGAATTTGATTAAATTGGACAAAATGTCACACCTCAAAGATAAATTCACAAAATACTCAATTGTTTTCGGATTCACATGAAACACATTGCAGATTTTCTAACACTTTAGCATTACTTCACTCATCCAAAGCTGCTCCTCCAGTTTTACTAGGTCTGTGACAAAGTTGGAGATGTCTTGGCCTTGCAAGTGATGTTTATAAAGAAGAGCGGTTGAATTTTATATTGACATACACCCCGTGATGCACTCACGCAAGTCCATAAAGCTCCCCACAGAGCCTATGTCACTACAGCACTGGGCATCATTTTCTAGGACTTTGGTGGTCTACAATCAAACAATAAGAAGCTGTCCAAAACCAAATCATTTTGCAAAGACAAATAACTTGGATAGAAGAAATATGTCCTTGATCTAACAAAGCACTTACGTCAATGGGACGACTCGTGCTTAAAGTTAAGCATATGCTTAATTGCTCTGCTGGATTGGAGCGCAACATACCTTCAGTGTAATGGTTGCAAAACTTTCATTTTCTGGCTATATTCTTGGAATGAACAGAAAAGAATTGCTTTTACAAATGTTTGTGGGAAATGAATAAAAAGACACATGAGTGCCATCACTCACAGTTTATGTACAATGGAATGCTTGCTGAATCTTTTTTTATAGTAGTCCCCAAACTATTCATCATGCAAACACATACCTAGTTTACAATAATAATGAAGAATGAGTTGTGTTGCTTTCTGCAATCTATTTATTTTGAATTGTGAAATCTTCAATGGCACTTAACAAACCATGGCCTCTCCAATTGGCATTCTTATTATTAATGTCAGCAAAGTAGCCAACAGCTGAGTGGACACTGAGACAGAATGAATTTCCCACTCTGAGTGGTTGGCCTCCCAGAATAAAGGTGAGGGCAACTGGTGATGCAGTGCTTCTGCAGTCGGTCTGTGGATAACTAGAAGATTTCAGTCTCCGGAGTTGTCATTTTGATGTCTTTCGTGAGCACTATATTCGCTAAAAAGAAATAAAAAATCATAAAAGAAAAGTGCTAGAAAATCAGGTGCCTATGTTAAACCAGCCCCTGGCACTGATCTAACTTAAATGGCGAGAGCTTATGAGGCAGATAATCCAGCTTCTCATTGATCTTGGCAGCGCTAGGAGGGGGCAATATTTACATTTGGTTCGATTGCTCTTGGACAAATTTTTTCCACATTATTAAACACAAAGAGACTTTCTATTAACACCAGGGAAGCAGGGCTTTTTATTCATCTGTTTTTTTCATCTATTTTTAAAAGTGTCTGGCCTGATTATCTACTCCCTTATGCTGGCCTTGGACTGGCCTAAGAGCCCTGAAAACAGTGGAGCTGCACAGATATAAAATCTGATCGACAAGCTGAAGTATCAGGCTCACAGTTTTAATAGTAAGCAATACAAAGGAATGCTTACTCTCCTCTAGTGGGTCCTGTGGCACTTTTAAAGATGAACAGATTTATTTATCGCATGAGTTTTCGTGGGAGAAAATCCCATAAATCTGTTAGTCTTTAAAAGTGCCACAAGACTCTGTTTGTTTTTTCTCCAACAGACTAACACAGCTACCCCTTTGGGACTCTCCTCTAGTGGCTGAGCTCCTCTTTGCCCCTCTTCCAAGAAAACAGAGAAAAAAAATATTCCTCCTCTATGCCATTTTCCCAAGCTCCCTTCTTTCCTAGGGTGCAACAATTGCTACTCTAGTGAGTGGAGCTAGCAGTTCTGTCACTCACCAGGGGTGTGTCTACACTTACAAATTAAGTCGACTTAAGGAGGCTTAAATCGACCTAAACTACTCCGCGTCCACACTGGGCTTTCTTTAAGTCAACTTAAGCAGTTCCTTAAATCAACTTAAGGAAAAGTTAAGTCGACGTAATAACACCTCCTTTTAGGTCGACCTAACGCTTAAGTCGACCTGATTAAGTTGACCTAAGCCAGTGTAGACGCACAGTAGCCCTAAGTCGACCTCCATGGCCTCCAGACCTTCCTCCCTGACCTTCCTCCCAGAGTTCCTGGCACAGGAAGAGCCTGCCCTGGCCAACCACAGGGCAGGACTCAACCCTGACTACCCTGCTCCCCAGAGCTGGCCAGACCTGCTGCTTGGGAGCAGGGCAGAGCAGAGCCAGCGCTGCAGGCAGGCCCCATCTTGGAGCCACCAGGACCTCCTCAACCTGCTGGCCATATAGGGGGATGAGGCAGTCACTTCCAGTTACCGGACAGCCAATGCAACCGGGAGGTGTTTGCCTCCATCTCCCAGGCCCTGGCTGCCAAGGGCCACACCCAGGACACCCAGCAGGTCCAGGTCAAATCAAGGACCTCCGCCGGGGCTACCAAAATGCCTGGGAGAAGATGCTCCAAACAGGGGCAGCTCCCACCAGCTGCCGGTATTACCAGCAGCTGGATGCCTGTCTGGGCCAGGAGAGCGGCAGCCAGCCAGCCCATACCATCGACTCTGCTGAGCCCCCCTCCCTTGACGATGACCAGGAGGAGGGCTTGGAGGACGAGACTGTGGTGCTGGAGCAGGGGGAGGCCAGTGCCAAGCAGGAGCAGGAGGGCACCTCGCCAGCCCCGGAGCCGGCTGCCAGCCTGGAGCTCATCCCTGCCCCAATGGCGGACCCAGCCTCACAGGAGGAGGGAGAGGAGCAGGTTCCCCCCGTCGAAGAAGACCCAGGCAAGGCGACATCACTCCAGACACCTGCTGCACCTGCTGGTGAGTGCTCCCTCCCTCTTTCCCTCTCTCCCTGAGGGCAGAGCCGGGCATGCCTGTGGGACAGGGACAGCAGGGGGGACATGGCCCAGGGACAGGCAGGGTCGGGGGGGAAAGCGCTCCCACGGGGCAGAGGGGCTGGGGGCTGTGTGGCGGGGGAGAGGGGGGAACCAGGAGGCAAGCGGTGCAGCAACGTGTCTGGAGTTGGGGGGAGGGGACTGTAATCAGGAGCACCAAGGCCAGACAGCACGCGCCCGACACCGGTGACACGTGGCCTCAGGAGAGACCCCAAGGCAGGGCTGCCTGCAGCTCATCACCGTGGGCACTGCACCCGACCTGGGCAGCACAGCATGCTGGCGTGTACCAAGGTGTCCTGTCCTGAAGGACAGGGAGTGGGAAGCAGGGGGACGGTCAGGGGACACCAGCCGCTGTCAAACTATATATTGCACCAGCTAATGGGAGGGACTCTCTTCTTTGCTTGACCCCAGCAGCCCCTGCACCCTTGACACATGGCACTCCTGGCGCCCCACCAGGCCTGATCACGAGGAGGAGGGTGCGTCGCTTGTGGGACGAGCTCCTCGAAGACCTGGTCTGCATCAGCAAGTGGACCGAGGCACGCCTGGCGGCACAGCAGGAGCAGGAGGATGCCCACCGCCCGCCCCCCTCCTTGCCCCAGAGGCAGCCCTCCTCGCGGCAGGCCAGGACCTGGGGTGGATGTCTGCAAGCCCAGGACCCGCCTTCCAGAGGCCACTAGCACTGGCCTTTCCCCCTGACCCTCTTCACTTCCCCGACCTCCCTCATTCCCCCCACTCTCTTCACTCCCACCGAGCCCCCTCACTGCCCCCGACCCTCTTCTCTCCCCTGACCCCTCTCACTCCCCCAACCCTCTTCACTCTCCCCAACTGCCCTGAACCCCTCCCCGACCCTCTTCACTCCCCCGACTCCCCTGACTCCCACAACCCTCTTCACTCTCCCCAACCGCCCCTCTCCCCTCTCCCCGACCCTCTTCACTCCCCCGACTCCCCTGACTCCCCCGACCCTCTTCACTCCCCCCAAACCTCCCAACCCCTCACTCCCTCCGACCCTCTTCACTTCCCCGACTCCCCTCACTCCCCCAAACCTCCCAACCCTTGCAACTCCCAACCCCCATTTTCCCCTCTGAATAAACGCCCTGAACTCTGTTATTCAGTGTGTCGTGCTTTTTATTGGTGTGGGGACAGGGGAGAGATGGGTGCGTGGGGGGGGGGGGGCAGGCATGGGTGGGTGGTGGAGGTGAAGGGGCCTGGTAGCAGGCCCACCCCTCAGTGCTCCTCGCTGTTGAAGTGGGCCCTCAGCACATCCTGGATGAGCTGTGCTGACCGCTGGACCTGCTGAGTCTGGGGCAGGGTGTCATCGGGCTGCTTGTACTGCACAGCGAGCCACTCGGCCTCGGCCTCCCAGATGCGGGGGAACCTTCCCCCTGCAGCTCGCAGAGGTTGTGCAGGCAACAGCATGCGCTGACGACCACCGGTAGGTTGCTCTCACTGAGCTGCAGGCAGGTCAGGAGGTCCCTCCAGAGGGCCTTGAGATGGCCGAAGGCATGCTCGACGACGCTGCGGCACCGGTTGAGCCTCCAATCGAAGAGGTCCCTGCTGGCATCCATGCGGCCCGTGTATGGCGTCATCAGCCAGGGGAGCAAGGGGTAGGCAGCATCCCTGAGGATCAGGACTGGCACAACCCCGATGGTGATGGTGTGGTTGGGGAAGAAGGTGCCTGCCTGCATGCATCTGTACAGGACGGAGTTGCGCAGGATCCGTGCATCATGCGCCTTCCCCAGCCAGCCCATCTAGATGTTCTGGAAGATTCCGTGGTGGTCCACCAGGGCCTGCAGGACCATGGAGTAGTACCCCTGGCAGTTGACATAGTCCCTGACGCAGTGTTCCAGGGCTTGGATGGGGATGTGGGTGGTGTCCACAATGCCCCCACAGTTAGGGAAGCCGAGTCCAGCGAGGCTGGCGAGGAGTTTGTGCAGATTGCCTGGGGTGATGAGGCAGGCTAGCAGGACCCGGTTGATTGCCCTGCAGACCTGCATGACGGCAGTCCCCACGGTGGTCTTCCCAATGCCAAATTGCTGGGCAATGGAGCAGTCAGAGTCTGGGGTTGCCAGCTTCCACACAGCGACGGCCACTCACTTGTTTGCGGGCAGGGCGGTTTGTAGTCGGGTGTCCATGCGCTGCAGAGACAGGGTGAGCTCGCGGACGAGCTCGAGGAAGGTCCGCTTGCTCGTCCTAAAGCTCTGCAGCCACAGGTCATCATCCCTGGTGGAGAGGACGATACGCTCCCACCAGTCACTGTGGGCCTCACATGCCCAGAAGCAATGAGGCACGGAACGCAGTGCTGTGAATGTGGCAGCTTGCTGGGGCAGCAAGGTGGGGGGCAGACTGTCATCTTCCTCCACACTGGTGAGTTGCCAGACAGGCCTGCTCCACAGCCGAAGAAGCCTTATCACTAGCTGGCAGGTGTCACGCTGCTGCCTGGCAAAGCGCAGGAGAAGTGGCTAATCCATGACCTGCTCAGGTTCCAAGTTTCCAGGCACAATGGAAAGGGGCTGAGCTCACTTCCTGTTTTGAAGGCATGGCCAGGGGAGGGGAGACCTTTGCTGCCCCGCTGAAACACTTCCCACAATGCACCCCTCCAACTCCCCCAAGTCGACTTAAGCGTCTAGTGTAGACTCTCTAGGTCGACTTGATAAAGTGTGCCTTAAGTCGACTTAGGAGTCTAGTGTACACTCTTTACGTCGACTTGATAAGGTCGACTTACTAAAGTCGACTTAACTTTCTAAGTGTAGACATAGCCCAGGATAGGAATAAGGTCCCCTTCATGATAATTCATGATCATTCAGAAAGTGTCCCTTTTCTAGTGATCCCAATGTGTGTACTGCCATTGACAAGAGTGGAGGCCGAGGTAACAGTAGTGGCAGAACTGAGGAGCAAGCCCCAGGGTCAACAGACCACATTTAGACGGCATTCTCACACTGGGAGGTAAAGACATAACTCCCTATTCCCTACTGTAGGGGTTGGCAACTCCTGGCATGGATGCCAAAGGTGACATGTGAGCCTTTTCTTTCAGTGGCATGCCTGGGGACCCACTCCCACTCCAGCTGTGGCCACCGCTGAATTTTCAGGAGGCAGCCACTTCTTTTTGATAGAGGGGGCTGCTGGCACGGGCTGAGGGTTGGGGAGGAGGGGCTGGCATAGGGGTCGGCAAAGGTTGCCAGCCCCTGCCCTATTGTATCCAGCATAGCTAAAGGCTGGAAGGAAGGCACAAAGGAGCCAGCGGCAGCTCCTTGGTCTTTGGGCCAGTTTTATAAGTGCTTCAGCCCCATCATATACTAAAGTAGCCCAGGGCCATCTGCCAGCACAGGCTCTGACACAGGCTATTGTCTTCACCACATGCAGGTGAAACCAGTTCTGCCAGTTCTAGGCATGATGAGGAGATCTGGCCAATTTCTGTTTCTTTTGCATTACCAGAGCAGCAAAGGGGAGATGGAATGGGCTGGAGAAACTGGCCCATACAGTTCCTGACCCTTGCATCATAATCAGAGACAGTCTCATTCTCAGCTGCCTTACACTTTGTATAGTCATTTACACTTGAGCAAGGGGTGTGCAGCGGTGGGGCTGGAATAATTTTTTTTGTGGCAGTGTTGGGAGCCATTGAACCAAACCATACATCCTGTGTACACTGGAAACCACTCCCAGCTGGGGGTTGCAGTAGAACCCCCATCATCGCTGGTTCCAGAACCCACACTGTGCAGAGCAGGTCTAAAACACTACTGTATTGACTTGGTAGTATTTTACACAGGCGTGAATGCCTATGCAAAGTACAAGGTAGTGGAGAATCAGGCGCAAAAACCTCTACATTGTTGTTTTATAAAGTACAATGTGTATTTCATAATAGGTCTTATATACTTAATGTATATAATCATCAGAAGTTATTCCCTTAGCCTATATTTTAAATAGATGGCTAAATTTGTGGTTTGCCTTCTATGCCTACAAGCTGGCATGTGGCCACATGTTTGTACATTTCTTGTTGCAGATTATGGGCTGTATTCTAAAATCAGTTACACCAATTTAAATCCGGAGTAATTCCATTTACACAATATAAATGAACTTAAGTTTTGGCCCACTGTATCTGATTGTGCAGAGTCTGTATATAAAACTATCTGCAGGTCCTTATACATACATACATGATGAAATAATGGCCAACATTAATACAATAATTGCTGTCTTCTCACTTCTGGTAATTAATCTCTAAGTAATCAGTTGTTTCCTTTGTTCATGAAATCCAGTAACGAATCTTTGCCCATATAAAAGTTATTTCCAAAATGACTTTGCTTTACATAAATTCTCAAATGAAAGCCACATACTGTAATTACCTTCAAAAATAACAACAGGCAGAGGTTGTAAGAGGGATATTTTTTCATTATTAATGTCTGAAAGTAAAGGTAACACTAACTGTAAAACAGTACAAACTACCTCTGTCTTTTTGCTCCAACATTTACTATATAAAATATAAAGTATTTGCTTGAAGGCAGTGCACTTTATTGTGGATATATTCTGAAACTTTAATCAAGATAACACATTAAGGCAACAATAGTGGATAAATATGTGCTCTTTAATTCTCTTTGAATGATTACTTATTATTTGTATTTTATTATTGCTGAAAGTCCTCATCCAGGGATCGGGGCTCTGCTGCGCTAGGCATTGTACGAGCAAGTGATAGGACAATGATCCCTTCCCAGACACCTTACAGAGGTTATGTCAGTTACTTACATGTACTGGGGATGGTCACAATGGCTTCGTCTACACTTGTAAATTAATCTGCCCCTAGAAATCTTAGCAAGCTTAAGTCGACTTGATTTACCCTGCGTCTACACTACAGTTTCCTTAAGTCGACTTAAGCAAGTTGCTTAAGTCGACTTCAGGAAAATAAAGTTGACTTAATGAAAATTAAGTCGACTTTATAAAACCTCAATTTAATTTGACTTAGGACTTAAGTCGACTTTTTCAAGTTGACTTAAGCCAGTGTAGACGTGGGGTAGCACTAAGTCAACTTAGGGCTACCCCAGGACTGCACCATTGCCCTCCCTGCCGGTGGGGGCACAGGGGGAGCCTGGCATGCCCCCCCACACGGCAGGGCAGAGCCCTGCCCACCCTGCCCCATGCCCTGCCAGGGTCCCTGTCCCCCTTTGCCCCATTGTACCTAGGTACAATGAGGCAAAGGCTGAGCCCCCTGGCACTGGGCAAGGGGTGCCCCCCCTGCCCCCGTGGACCTGCCCTAGGTCCCCCTAGCCCCTAGAAGTCGACCTAGGCATCCAGTGTGGATGCTCTAGGTCGACTTTGTAAGTTCCCCCCAAGTAGACTTAAAATTTAGGTGTAGACTCACTAAGTCGACTTAACTAAGTCAACTTAAAGTCCACTTAGTTAAGTCGATTTAGCTAAAGTTGACCTAAATTTTCAAGGGTAGACATAGCCAAAGTGCTGTGGTCAGAAATATTTAACCCAGGATGTAAAAAAAGATAGACCTAAACTGGAGGATGACACTGCTGATCTCTACTCCTAAAAACACCTACTCTTACATGCACTTTGCAGGTGTAGACCTCAGAAAGTCTTTATAAAGAAGATAAGTATCATTTTCTCATTTTGCAAATAGGGAAACTGAGGCACAGAGCAGTGCAAAGACTTGCCCAAGATCACCCAGCACTGGCGCCCAGTTTTTCTTGAGTCCCAGTCCAGTGCTCTAGTCACTTGATTTCTAGGGGCAGATTTTCAAAGGTATTAAGACTGTAAATATGCAGTTAGGCTGCCAGTGGGATTTTCAGAAGCACCTGAAGGACCTGCGATCCAACAGTTGGAGGCTGAAGCTAGACAAATTCTGGCTAGAAACAAGGTACAAGTTTTTAACAATGAGGGTAACTAACTCCTGGAACAATGAACCTAGTAACGTGGTGGATTCTTTCTCACTTTCAGTCTTTGGGTATGTCTGAACAGCACCTGAGAGTGAGCAGTCCAACCTCACAGCCACAAATGCTGCTAGCAGAATAAAAATAGCTGTATAGAGGGTACTTTGATATTGTGGCTCGAATTCAAGCCCAAGCTCTGAAGTCCTCTTTTCCCCAGGCTTTGGCGTCTGAGGTACAACATCACACTGCTATTTTTAGCACGCTGACTGGTGCAAACACTACAGACACAAGTCTGTGGACACGGGGTAGGAGCCTTGTCCCAGACGCTGTGTGGATGTACCCTTTAAGGCCTAGATCCTCAATGGTATTTTGGCACCTAATTCCCATTGATTTCAATGGGCAGTGGGACTGAGGTGAGGTGCCAAAATACCTTGAGGACCAAGGGCTAAATCAGGACAGGATATTTTCCTAAAAGATATGCTAAAGTTCAAATAGAAGTTATGAACCTGAGGTGAAAAACATTGGCTTTGTTATGCAGGTTATCAAATAATAAAGGTCCCATCTGGCCTTAAAATCTAGGGCTATGTCTACACTTAGCCAAATAAGTCGACTTAGCATGTCCACACTATAAAATTAGGTCGACTTAAAGTAGACCTTGCCAAATCGACTTAGAGCGTCCACACTAGACGCCTAAGTCAACTTCTAGGGGCTAGGTGGACCTGGGACTGGTCCATGGTGGCAGGGGGGGCACCCCTTTCAAAGTTCCAGGGGGCTCAGCATTTGTCCCATTGTACCAGGGTACAATGGGGGCTGAGCAGGACAGGGACAGTGGCAGGGCATAGGAATGGGGTGGGCAGAGCTGTGTCCTGCCCTGTGGGTGGGCATGCCAGGCTCTGGCTATGCCAGCCACCCTGGCAAGGAGGTCAGTGGGGGAGCCCTGGGGGCCCCTTAAGTTGACTTTAAATTGATTTAGGGCTAATCTGCATCTACACTGGCTAAATCGACTTAATAAAGGTGACTTAGCCAGTAAAGTCTACTTTAAACTAGGTTTTATAAAGTCAACTTAAAATTTCCTTAAGTCGACTTAAGCAGCAGTTTAAGTTGACTTAAGGAAATTGTAGTGTGGATGCAGATTAAATTAAGGAAATTGTAGTGTGGACGCAGATTTAAGCAAGCTTAAATCGACTTAATTTGTAAGTGTAGATGCACCCTAGGTGTCCATCATGTCTGATTGCAAATGGGCAAATCTCAGAACACTGAAAGGTTTGAAGTGAATCAGAACTAGAAAATCATGCTCAATGTCCCAAGCAGCAAAGAAATTAGCCTCCTGAGGGAACGTAAATATTTCCCAATATTAATCAGGAAAAAAAATCAAGATCTTAAGCATCTGGGCCGATGTGGGCTTAAATTTTAATAGCATCCCTCTGAGTCACATGAGGGCATTCTAGGTCATCAGTGACTAGATGTGAATTCTGTCCTGGGTGAAGCATGTACTCCTCATTGTGCAGTGCCAGCTCTCACAGGTAGTGAAGAGAGAAAGGGACAGGCTATGCCGTATCTAATCCCTGTACCTACCTTCTGTAACCCTGACTGGTGTCATGTGATTGGGGTCTGGAAATAAAATATTATCTTTCTGCCAGCCCTCATACGTGCCAGACCTTCATTACACCCAGCCCTCAAGGGCAGCTGGCACTAGCTTGGAGCTGGCCTTGTATTCAGGGGCTTCTGTTGTGCCTGGCTCCGGTAGAGGAGGCTTTTTTGTGCCCCCCTTTCCTCACTGTGCACCTGCATGTTGCCACGCATGACTCAGCCCTCCGTGTGGCTGCTCTTTGTCAGTCCAAGCCCTAAGTTCAGCTGCCTGCTATGACAATGGCTGTTGGCTTATTCTGTGATAAATGAGAAGCAGAAGCATGTCAAGCAAACAAACTGCGGTCCTGGCAACTGCCAGCCCTCAAAAATCATGAGTTTGGCTGCCCAATATCATGGGATTGGATTAAAAATCAAAAGATTTTTAAGAAGTTGGATTCTTTTTCTTTCTCTTCAGGTTGCGGAGCCTCAAGGAGCACTTGAGTCACTTTTTCAAGTTTTACTCTGCTAGAAGCTTACTTTATTTTTAAAAAAACGGAGCTTAATCTGGAATCACATGACTCCAGGAGCTGGGACTTTCAGAAAACCACCCAATATCACAATTCTTTTGATAAAATCCTGAGCGTTGCACCAGTGGTGATGCCATGGGCATGCCCTATAGTTTCACTGAGAGAGCTATTCACTATTGTGAGCTAGAGGTTACCATATGGGAGTGGGGCACGTGTGCCTGGTCTTTGGAAAGCTAGTGTGCAGCAGATGCTTTAGTATGTGAAACTGCTGCTGGGTTTGAACATTTATCCTCCTAGGTCCAGTGCTGTTATTCTTTCAGTCCAGAGTGATACTATTTTTTATCCTTAAAAAAAGATCAGTCCCCCGGGTACGACAGTCACCACAGTGACAAATAGCAGGGACATCCTGTACCTAGGCGTAGAGCCATGGAGTCTTTGTGTGTGTTGGAGTCCTTATGGATCTGCTTCTTTTGTTACTCAGGCTGCTGACCTTGAATTTCATTATTCGAGCTCCTGAGCAGCAGCATAGCAAGGGTGTCCAGCACCCACCAGCACCTGGGGGCGAAGCCCACATTTATGTTCCCCTGGTGCCCCATGCCACCTCACGCCTTGCAGCCCCCCTGTCCTGGCAGTCCCCTGCAGCCCGGCGCCCGGGAGCTTGGACCCCTTTCCCCCCCATTGGCACGCCACCGCTCTTGAGGGATTACCACCTCTTGGTGTTGCCCTTCCTCCTGTGGGGCTTTCCATAATGGGTAAATAGAAGAACAGCGAATTTACATAACTTCAAGCTCCCCCCTGCTCCACAGCCAGCGACTGGCTGAATTGGGTGGCCATGAATGTGAGAGTGTGAGCAAAGCAAAAGGGGGATTTCTAGCTGGATGGGCAAGGCATAGGTGTGTGTTCTTCCTTAGGAAGGTCATCATATGTCAAGCTGGTGTAATTATATTGCTGATGGCATTGGCTGGAGAATGGAGAGAACTGCTGGAGAAGTGGAAGAAGGGCAAGAATGGGCTGGCAGCTAAGTACTCCAGTGAGTTCTGAAAGTGTGCAGAACTCTGTCTAGCTATCAGCGGTGGAGTGACTGACACTTCCAAGCCCTACCGCAAGCACTTCCTTGAGACGTTTTGAAACTTTCTCTTCCAGACTGCCTGATAAATGAAAGGCATGGCTGCAACATTACGTTTCCAGAGCAGCTAGATCTCGAGAGGATAGCAGACCTCTGGTGTGGAACATCCATCAGCTGCCTACAGCCTGTGTCCTCATCCTCTGAAAATTACAAAATAGGCTGCAGACTCAGTGCCATCACCTCCCCAGTTAGCTGTGTGACGGTCAGCTGTACAGCAGTGGGAGAAGAAAGAGCTCTGCCTAGCCTTGACCTGAAAGTACTGCATCATGGGTGATTATTAGGCAGGGACTGGCAGGCTCTAATGCAGCTCCTACTGCTCCGGCTGCTACCGCACTGTGCCTCATCAAAGGGGATGCAGAGGCGTAGCAGGAGAGCAGCAGGAAAGTAGGATGCCACATGGCGAGGGGGAGGAAAAGAACGAGGTGGAGGAGGAGGCAGACGGGAGATACAGTTTAATGTGTCATGCCAGGCCTCCACGGCTGTGTTTGTCTCTCACGCATGTTCATCATGCACTTAATTGGTGGGGGTGGGGCGAAGGAATGTCGTTAGCATTCTTGTGTTGTTATTTTGTGAACTCCTATATGGGGTAAGCATTGCCAGTGTGCTCAGCACTGTACATAAAGGAAAACATGGTCCTGGCCCTGAGGAGTTTACATCAAAGGCCCTGATTCTGCCGACACATGAGTAATTTTATGCCCAAGGGATCCCACATGTGTGTAAAGTTACTCATGCTTTTGTCTTCACCTCAGAAGGATGCATTTTTATATCAAGATAGCTCATTCAGGATAGAGGCCCAGACAAAGGCACAATAGATTTTACCTCTGTGTAGATGAGGTAAACCCAGAGTGGGGGTATGGTGTTGATCTCTACTGTAGCTATATTGAGGTAAAAACTACCCGTGCTATGTCTTCACTGGGATTTTACAGCAAGTTGCACTCTTTTGCACTGGAGATGTGGTGTTTGCAAGGTTGGGCTCCAATTGGTAGTTAATGTCAGACACCCAGAGGATGTTTCCCATTTTGCGGTTTTTTAAACCTGGCTTGGAGAGGCATTTATGGGTCTTGTGGAGAGAACCACTCATTGGTTTGGGTGGGATAATTTGTGGGGCAATTATTTCATTGGCCAAGGGTATTTAGTTTAATCATTTAAAATTTACATTTGAAGAAAATGTGAGTCCAATCTTAGGGTGATTTATACACAAAAAACTGTTTTGTTTCCTGTCATTTGGGGATAAAGGGGGACAGTTTTTTTTTTTTTTTTAATTATATGGTTGTTTTTAAAAAGATATGAAAACCTAGCTTTGGCACTTTTTGCAGTGGCCATAACTGTGGCAAAGGTTTCCTTGTCTTGGTAGCTGCAACATCCTCACACAAAATCACAGGACCTACCACTCAAAAGCAACTTCTAAACTCTGTGATGTTTTGGGTGCATTTTGCGTGCATGATTTTAAAGGCTGCTTTTGATGAATGGATCTGAATTTTTCAGCTCCCTGCCATTACATGCTGCTGTTGACCCCTACCTGCCTTTCAGCTTTAGAACTTAGTTTTTATTTCCATTTCTTTAGTATAAGGGCTGGTAGTGGGAATTTAGTTTTTTTAAGCCAACTACTGTGTGCTATTGCACTGTGGCTGACCTCCTGCCTGCCTTATGTTTCCTGTCATAAGTATTTCCAGATATAAATGTTCCTCCATATCTACTGAAGAGGATGGCTCGTGAATGCATGTATCTTGAAAACCTGATACTTAGGAAACTGGGCTTCAAATCCCTGCTCCACAGCAGATATCCTGGATGACATAGATCAAATTATTCAGTCTCACTAGCTGCATCCACACTGGCAGGTGCTAGGTGGATAGAGAAGTGGTGCATTGTGGGTAACTGACCTACATTGCACCGGGGCCTGGAGGCCAGTTAGGTTGACTTAAGGGCATTCCCCATCCGCACTGGCTTAAGTCGACTTAATAAGATCGACTTAAGTGTTAAGTCGACCGTAACAGGTGGTGTTATTAAGTCGACTTAAAGAAGTGCTTAAGTCAACTTAATAAAAGCCCAATGTGGATGCAGCAGTCTGTAAGTTGACTTAACCTTCCTTAAGTCGACCTAAGGCTCCGGTGTAGACGTACCCTCTGTGCCTAATTTCCTCATCTGTAGAATAGGGACAATGGCTCTTCCCTACCTCACAGGGGTGCAGTGATGATAAATCATTAGAAGATTGAGGTGCTCAGATACCACTGTAATGGAGGCCATGTAAGTACCTAAGATATATAGAAATGAATACTGAGAGATTCATCCATTCTAATAAGCCAGTCCAAATGCATGCACATATCCAAACTTTCTGCATTTATCTTTCTCTCCACCTCACACATCACATTCTTCTTGCCAACCCCTACAGATATTGTCTACACTGCTAAAAAAAAAGGTGCATTTTTACTTTGGGAGTAAACTAACACACTGAGCAACCCTGAGATAAAAACTCAGTCAAGATCAGGCAGTTTTGTTTTACCCTCAGATAAGTAACCCTCAGGGGTTGACCTTGGTGAACTTACCTCATGATCAAATAAAGTGCCTGACCTTCACTGTGTTTTACCTCAGGATGTCTCACATGTATTAAACAACCAAGGACCTGTGTGGCACTATTAAAGACTAACAAATGTATTTATCACATGAGCTTTCGTGGGAGAAAATCACATGTGTTAGTTACCCGGAGGTAGAAAATACACTTTCTTTAGCAGGGAACACAAGACTTTGGATACTTTTTTCTACTGCGCCCAAACCTGTTTCTTTCCTCTTCTCCCTAAATAAAGTTGTTTACTGTCTAACCCCATGGGTTCAAAGTCCTCATTTTCAATCTCAGCCCTCAGGCCAGGTTCTCCTTTAATTCCCTCTGGTTCTCTCCCCATCAACGTTTGATATGACCCCTAATTCCTCTAGTTTCCTTATATCTCCTCAGGGCCATTGGAAGATCCTTGCAAAAAAATTCATTGGTCCAGGGAGCTGGTTGCAGCCTTCATGTTTTACATTCTTCAGGGCATTCACAGGCCAAAGGATTTCAGGGGCTGCAATAATGACAACTGGGGCAGATGTAAAGACAGCAATTGCCCAAGCAAGAGCCTTCCAGATCAGATGAGACCTCACAGTGAGTACCAGCAAAGATAATAAGCTTAGGGAAGAACAGACACAGTATGCAGAGCATGGGGGAGCTCATCTGAACCAGATGTATCCTTGAGAAAGCTTCCATTCACTTCCATGGCAGGGTTGAGATTTAAGCCAGCTTGTATATCTTGCAAACCAGTTTGCCCATTCCTAGATCCTGGCTGTATTGTTTGTAATAGGACATATAACGAAAGTGGAAATAAAAATTAATTGCATAATATCAGGTAATAAAAGAGCAATTCATGTTTCATATACAACTGCCATTGTTTAAAAGGAAGGCTCATCACGATGCCACTGATAAATAGGATAATCAGGTAGAGCACAGGAATTGGTCTAAATAGTTTATTTTAGAGTCAAAACTCTGCCACTGACAGGCCGTGTGGCCTTGGTTAGGTTAATTACTTTCTTTATGCCTTTTTATCCTCACCTGTAAAGCAAATATTCAACATATTTGTAAAACACTTGGAGAAGAGAGTGATATATGAGAACAAAATATTATTATTAAACATTATTATTGGTATTTCCAGTAGAATTACTATGTACATGTCACAAAGTAACAATATGATTTCATGCCAACTATGTAATAATTGCTTTGTGTCATGACTGTAGGTAGGAGACAAACCCAATTCTTCAGTAATGTCTCTCTTGTCTTTAATTAAAGGTGAATCCCTTGTGTTGGAATATACTCAATGGGTATGTCTACACTAGCAATTTAGGTCGACTTAAGGACGCTTATGTCAACCTAAATTACTCCATGTCTACACCTGACTTTCATTAAGTTGACTTAAGAAATTCCTAAGTAGACTTAATGAAAGCTTAAGTCGACTTAATAACAACTGTCCATTAGGTTGACTTAAGCCTTAAGTCTATTCCTTTGGTCGACTTAAGGATGGTGTAGATGGGGAGTAACCCTTAAGTCGACTTAACTTTTTCTAGTGTACACATACCCAAAGAGTGCACCTCTTTACAATTGTCCAAGTAATTTCCCATTCAACTCTGTAATGAAAATCAGTGGACTCAAACAACTTGTTTATTTTGTCCTGTACATGCTTGCACTTCTCTCTTTTAATTTCCAGTTTCTATTTTAAATATTAAAGTGTACAATTAAATACATTCGGAAGCATTTGCACCAACCATCTTGCCTTCTGATCTAGGGACATATACCCATCTATCTGCATGCCCTTCCTTGGAACAGTAACCCTTGGGGATACAATAGAGCATAGAGATGACACAATTTAATAAAGTCACAATAAAACATCCAAGGCCTTCCATACTTTTTCACTTTCTTTAACTCAATTTATTTTTCATTTCATGGACAGAAATTTAGTCCTGGTATTAGTTTATGATTTTGCTGAGCGAATTACTCAACACATACAAAAGAAAATATTATTTTTATTATTTATTTTGTGCCATGTATACCATAGGAAAAAAAACAAACCAACCCAGAGTTGAAATCACTTCAGTACCGCTGTGTTTTTCATTACAAAGTTATTACATATAGAAATTACTCCAAATTATCTGAAATGAATGGAAATTATGAGGTTTAAATTCCCCAGGATACTGCAAGCACAGTACTGGAAATTTATTTTGTCATCTTGCTGAACATAATTGCTACAACAAAATTTCTTCCATTTTACAACCGCAGCATAACTTATTTATACTAGTGTTGTTGTAATTTTACATCAATACATTGCATGGGAAGGAGTACACAGGTGGTAATTGAAAACAATAATTTGTAGTGTGGTCCAGGTGGAACAGTTGGCTCAAAAAAGACTTCAGTTACTGTTCTGTAAAAGCTTTGCATCACTGTGGCCTTTTACCATGGTATAATCAAACCTTGGGCCATCATGCACAGAGGCTGCCTAATCATCCTAAATTACATTTCAAAGTGTCAGCTGAGGTGAGGGGAACAAGGGAGCTATCATTATGGCCTTGACCTGCAGATCAGAAGCAGGAGGCAAAAGCAATGTGTTTGGGGACATTGTAAAAGTGGAACCAGAAAAGCCATAGGCCTTGCCAGCAGGGACTCTGGTAAGTCAATGGAGTTACCCAGGTGGAAAACTGCAGTAAAGGGAAATCAGAATCCAGCCCTATCTGAAAAAAATTGTGACAGTCAATCCCTTATTTTCTTAAATCACTATTATTTCCTATTAACATGAAAAATGCCTAATTTTTGGTGGTAAACAGAAGTACCATTATTTGATTAGTTCCAAAGGGGTAGCCGTGTTAGTCTATTGCAGAAAAACAACAGAGTCCTGTGGCACTTTTAAAGACTAACAGATTTATTTATCGCATGAGCTTTGGTGGGAGAAAATCCCACTTTGTCATACGCTTTGAAGCTTCAAAGCCTCTGAAGAAGTGGAATTTTCTCCCACAAAAGCTCATGCGATAAATAAATCCATTAGTCTTTAAAAGTGCCACAGGACTCTGTTGTCATTATTCAATTAGTTTCAGCTAAGAAACACAATTAGATTCCCTGTGTTAAAGCGTTAACCCCTTTCACGTTTCATACAACACTCCACGCCTTACCAACAAGAACCTGTAGTCTGGGTGCTGCACTATTGCCCAAGCCAGATAGCCTCACTTTTAAGTTCCGTCATTGTGGACAGGAATAATGAAGCTGCAGATGTTTATCCTGAATCTAGAGGCTGATGAATTTGCCAATTTGAGTTCAGTTGTCCACGTTAAAAAAAAAAAAAGATAAAAGAATTGCCATAAATCTGCCCTATTTAAAGACCATAAAACAAGGAGATTTCAAAGCAGAGAGGAAAGAGATGCTTTCCTTTTGTGATGTTCAGATTCATATTTTGAGAGACAGATTGAAATGTTTTTGTCATAAGTTTAGGAGGACGATTTTATTGCCACATGGAGATCATCGAGGCCCTTTGTTGTGTTAAACAACCTCAACTAAATCCCCGTGAGATCATGGCTGGAGGAGGCGGATAGAAAGCAGAGAACAGGCACATCCTTCTATCTCCCAGATCTCAGGAATTGTCAGTGTTGGACTGAGGGCTTTCCCCCTCCCCGTGAACACTGTATCCAGACAGAGACACAACACAGGACAAGTTTTTCAACTCTCACCAACCCGCCTGTCTCTAACAGCGCAGCTGAGCCCGCACACTCTCCCAGCTCGTACGTTACGGGGAGCTCACGACAACCCCCGCCATGGAGCCAGGGCGCTCTTAACGCACAAGCGAGCCCCGTGTGTAGCGACAGCGGGGCACTTTCCCCGGGCTCGGAAAAAGCCGGGCGTGCCTTTCCTGGCCTGAAGCACGGCAGCCGTGACTCAGTGAGTCCTTTTCCTGGGGGCTACTGAAATGCCCCCACTCCCCCTGGTTCATCACGATGGTTTGCTTTTGCCTGCAAAGTGGCCCAGAAACCCCCGCACGAAAAAAAAGCAACCCCCACTCAACCCCATGCCCTGAGCACCCGGGAGAGAGGAGCTGGCGTCTGCTGAGCCAGAGATCCACTGGGGCCCAAAGAGCCTGCTCCCTGGGGACATTTGCCGGGGCAGCTCCACACGCTTAGTGCTAGGGGCCAAGACACAACCCGGCTGCAGGTGGCTTTGCGGGGACACGGCTCGCACAGACGCAGAGGGCCCGATTCTGCATGGCTCCAGAGTTGGGGGGGGTGTTTGTTGGGGGTGGTTTGTTTCGGGCTGGTGGGGGGAGCGCAGAATGATCAGGTCCCGGTATTTCGGTTGTCCCACAGGGAATATTTCCAAGCATTTGGAAGGAGATCGGAGGCAGAGAGCTCAGCTGGGAAGGCAGCGCGCTGAGCACTGGGATCACGTCGGATCGGAAAGGCTCACCCAAGTCTCCAGTCTCGAAGACGTCGGCGAGAGAGAGGGGAAAAATGGGACAAACCCCACTCGAAGGCAGAGCGAACTTTCCATCCCGCCTGGCTCTGGCAGGAGTGGGAGAAGAGGAACCCTTTTCATTGACTGACAGTGTGAAACACGCCGGGGTTCTCACTGAAGGCTGGCCGCCCTCACTCCTGGGAAGGAAAATAAGGTGCCTCGGCGATGCAACGTCTCTACAGCGGCCAACTAAGCTCCGATGCACCGAAAAGCTCCTCAGATGATGTTCTGCAGCCGTTCACTGCTGCAAAGTGATTTGATACAAAAAATAATGCACCCATTTAGAGTTACGATAGCACCCATGAATTTGATGCTCTACAACTCTTCAATTTTCAGACGTGGCATAAAACCCTTGCAGACAAACAGGCGAGGAGGACCCAGAGACCTCTGCTTTCCCCCTTTTATTTATTAAATCTGAAATGAGAGCTCACATAGATCTGGGCACACTACAGCGTGTGAAGGGAGAGCTGCCACCTCGCCAGCTTTATGAATATGGATGTAAATAAGATCGAGTTAGATCCTGGGTTTGTGTATCTCTCCGCAAGGCAGAGGGCTAACTAAGCCGATGGGCTCAATGCCCCGTGTTTGTATTTCTTTTCACAGCCCCCACCATTGAAAGATTCAAGGGGAATAGGAATGAGCAGACTTGTTTAAGCTAAAGTCGATTTCTCCCCACTGTGCCTAGATCTGTATCAAAACGCATTTACTTCTAACTTAGCACGCGCTTTTGGAGTGAGGAACGCGAAGAAACCAGAAGTCACAGCAGACAGAGAGTCTGTGGCAGGAATTACTGTTCTGCTGAAAAGTTGTTTGGCCAAAAAGGAAAGCGCTGAAACGTATTTAAAATGCGTCCAAGTGACAGATCCGTCTTATCTCCTGAGGGAATATTGGGAGTCCCTCTTTTACTTGCTATTTATACCCACGCCACATTTCAGCTGAAGACATCACATGCTTTTTTAAAAAGAAAGAAACTCAGACGCTAGATGCGTGAATCGCCACGGTAGCTAGAATAAAATCGTGTATTTAAAACTGCACTGGGTTATTCTCCCTTAGAGGGAAAATTAGTAAGTGTTCCTGGGTGAGAGTGATTTGTTACAATCCCTGTTAGAGTATGAAAAGTTGATCAGCACGTAGATTTAGGACTTTTGTTTTGTATTGACTCCAGTTTAATGAAGAACTAAATCTACAAGCCTGTAAAAATGCGGTTCTCCTTTTAAAAAATACGTTTCTTGTTCCTTTTCTTATTTATTGTTCCTTTTCCTCTCCTAGCTTGAATGTTTGCGTGTGTTTTCTTATGTATTGAAACACGTACGAGGGGGAGAGAGAAGAGAGAAGGAACTCGGACAAAGCAGCGAAATAATGAGTGGGACAGAAATTCTCTGACCATAGGGCTATTGTGGCTGGCCGCCTGGGGGAAAAAAGGGGGGGGGCGAGTTCAGCTAGCCCCCAGAGAGAAGTAAGCCCCTCTTGTTTGTCTGCTGTCACCGATTGTGACTTGGATATCGACAGAGTGGGAAAACAAAACAGTGGGCCAGCTGCAGATGAAGGCGGGGTCGAGGGATAGGTCAAGGTTAGAAAGAGACTGCTATTGATCTGGCTTTGAACGCGAGACAGGGAGAGCAAAGAGACTAAAGGGGGAGCTGTGAGACAAGACATTAACAGCTTTCAGTGCTAATGATCGCAAGTGCCAGACAGGGGAGAAAAGAGGAGACTGAAAAATCACTTCGGAATTTTTCCCCTGTTGGGATGTATTTTAGGAGGAGGAGGAGGCGGGCTTTAAAAAAATCGTTCTGATAAGCGGTGTGTAAAACAGCCAGCTCTCACACTGGGTCTGTGTGCACTTCAAAGGGAGGAAGACAGATCCACCTCAGGCAGAGCCATTAGAGGCAATAAGGGAAGGCAGCACGGCCAATCATTTATATGTCCTTATCTCTGATTTGAATGCCCACTGTAAGACACTAGTTAATCAACAGATGATGCCCAGGAACTTCCTGATAAGGCGTTCCTCAGAAGGGCGCAGCTTAGCTCCTGCCCGGCCTGAACCCGGCCGAAGTAAGGCGAGCTGGACTTTGCTCCCACTCCACGCCCTTGCCTGCCCAGGTTGGCCCTGCACCTTCACCCCGGGAGCAGCCGATTGCCTGCCCCGGAATGTCCAGACAAACTTTGCATGAGAGTCACACACGCCGTGCAACGTGCAAGGACGTGTGTGCGTATGAGTGTGTGTGCAGGGGGGAGGGTGCCACCGAGAAAGAAAGAAAGCCTCTTCTTGGAATGAATGTAGCGACCCCTTAGAGGAAATGTCTGTCTGCAGAAATATGACTCAAGTCTCTAGAAATGCACGAAGTACATTGTGTGTGTGTCTGCGCGTGCGGCGCCCCCCCCCCCCCTTTTAAAAAAAAGTTTAAATTCTCCACACGCTTTTAAAAAAACCCAAACTTTCAGCTGTGTTCCTGGAAAGGCGAAGCTGAAGCCTGTGGCATCCATCATGCTGACACCAGGTGGGGCTGGTGCTTTTCAAGCTTTAGGTAAAACGGGGGTGGAGCTGCCGGAAGAATGGTTCAGAAAAAGCTCCCCTGCCGGGAGATCACCCATGCAAACCCCAGGGGCTCCGCAGAAAGCACTTTTCCGCCTCGGTCTCCGGCTGTAGCGGACCTTGCCCTCGATCCGTAGGCCACTTCGGGCCCGTTTCCCCACCTGGCTGTTTGCACAACTTTTGGACACGGCTCCGTGTGTGTTCAGAGCAGCTGATGAGCTCCCAATTCCCACCCAGCTGCGGAGCCTTGCTACTTTTCTTTGTAGGACCCGGTAAAGCAAAGAAACATCAGGAAGACCCCAGCTAGCTCGCAAGGACCTGAGGGGCGTTTGCATATTTGCTATGAACGGAGAAGGAGGGCTAAGCCAGGATAGAAGAGGGAAAGGCAGGCCCTGCGTCTGTGAACAAAACCCATCCCCAGGCCTGGTGGGATTTCCTTGCTTTGCCCCTGTGAGATCCCCGGGTCAGAGCTACGCTCTATGGAGGGCTGGGCTGACAAATCACCCATCTGAGAGGGTCTCTTTCCTCTCTCTGTGTGTTGGGGGTGGGGTGGGGGGTGAGAGGCAGATTTCCCGGCAGTTGCGAGAGGAGGGACAGCGTAGCTGGTAACCCAAATTCTACTCCCAACAGATTAAGGGCACGGAGATGAATTTTGGTGCCCCTCGCCCGCACGATTTCACACAAAAATATTCATTCAGTGTAAAAAGGGAACAACACCAACGCGCAGTGTCTTGCCCAATGTGTGAAAGCTGATTTTTTTCTCTCTTTGGCATTTTTCTGCAGCCCCCATATCTGGCTTCAATGGCTCCCCCGTATTTCCCTCGTCCTGTCCAGCCGCAGTGCTGAATTGCAAAGAACATTTGGGGAGAAAGGGGGGAAAAGAGAGGGTGGGGAAAGAAAAGTTGGTTTACAAGAATCTGAAAGTTAGAAGCGCTCTCAGCCGGGCATGTGAAACCGAATGAAAGGTACATGCCGCGTCTTGTTTCGGAGTGATCGAAATGCCTTTCTGGATTTATTCTCCCTGTCCCGGCTGAGTGCGAGTAACTCACACCCAAAATCTTCCCTGTCAGGAATTTTCCCTAGAACAACCTCAAAGAAAGGTCGGGGAGGTGTGCGTGTGTGTGTGGAGAGAGAAAGAGTCTCGCTGTGGGTTTCCCTGTAACATCACACACAGATTAGGGAGAGGAAAAATCTCGCTCCAGCCCACTCAGATATTTGTGTTCGTGTAAAACGGTGCGAAATGCACTGGGAATGTGCCTGCTGCCGCTGAGTACCTGTGGTGCTGTCTGAAGGATAGAGGAGCCCCGAGACCTTTAGGGGAGGGAGAATAGAAATGGACCACAACGAAGGAAGACCCCGTTCGGAGCCCGGACCCTGGAGATCGGATGTCCGGATTAAGCCCGGATTCCTTCCTCTGCGTCCTCCTGAGCTGTCCACGCCGATCCTTGACCTCGGTGCCACCCTGGCTTGGCATGGCGAACACCACCTCCCCCGTGGCAGATTTCAGTGCCACGGAGAGCAAAGGACCCCGAATCACTCACAGAATGAGTCCCCAGCCAGGATGAACGACCCGGGAGACCCTCACCTCCCCTGCCCCCCCCCGGGAGTGATCTGGGCACAGACAGGATACCTAGATTAGGGTAGGGGAAAGTTTGGTTCGCTGGTTGTTATTTCTCACGCTGTTTGCTGTTTATCCGTATCACGTCGCTTGGCTCTCAGTGTGCCGGAGAAGGAGGCAACGCTCCGGATCCATGCATGTGCTTTAGTTTGTGTGTGTGTGTTTCTTGTTCTCTCGCAGGGTACAATGTTAAAAAGCCACCGCTAGTCGCCCCCAGTGCTCCTACTCTCTGGGTCTTTTTGTCTCTAGTGCAGATTAAACGTCACGTCCGCACTTGAACTTGAATTTTATCCCATTGTACAGAGGCAGCCCCAGCCATAGAGAGACAGAGCGCTCCCAGAGAACCAGGACTCCGCCATCTTCACATTGCAATATATAAGAGTAATAGCCAGCACCAACCCGGCTGCACTGAGGGCTTCCTTCCTTCCAGTCCCAGTGCCAGGCGAGGGGGAGCAGTGCAAAATGGTGCAAGAGGCACTGGCTATCCAAAAGCACTAGGGCAAAGCAGTTGCCACTTGAACTGGGAAAGAGGAGACACAGTTTTGGCTACCCCTTTCAAAAAAATCCAGCCAGGGTCAACCTGAAACAAAAATTGGGGGCATTTTTGTGTGCGTGGGCAATCCCCATTCTGTACTTTTTTTTTTTTAATTCCTGTTTTTTGCCCTCCTCGTGGAAGAAGTGCACTTGCCAATTTGCCAGGCACTCTGGAGAGAGAGAAAAAGTGTCACTGTTGATGCAAAGCCTCCTAAGTTCACGAAGAGATTTGGAAGTCCAAGTGGCAGAAGCAGTGGAGAAAAGACAGTGAAAGAAAGAGAGAGAGAAAAGAAAGAGCTTTTCCTGATGATGATTTTTTAACTCAGGGGGCTCTCCCCCGCCTAGTGCACCAGAACAGCAAAAAAAGAGGGTTTTTCTCGTCTCGTTTTGATTTTATTTTTCTCAAAGAAGAAGAAATCAATAAAGAAGAAGACGACAGAGGGCAAGAGCAAAAGAGGAGGAAGATCGCCCCCCCACAAGTGCCCCCCAACCCAGTACAGCTCTCCGGGCGATGCCAGTGTAAATGCCAGGGCAATGTCCCGTCGCAAGCAGGGAAACCCGCAGCACTTGTCTCAAAGAGAGATTATCACACGTAAGTTTGAACTGGAAACCCGACCGAGCCGAGAGAAAGGCGCAAAAGGGGGGAAGCGTCTAGGCGAAGCCAAGTCTAGGAAGTCACTTCAGAGCCAGGGCGAGGAGAAGGGAACTAACGGGGGGCGGGTGTGTGTGGAGGGAGGATGGGGGGGGTGTCGAGAAAAGCGGAGTTTGCAGTGAATTTGCAGGCGGTGGAGGGGCCGGGGCAGGAGCCGGCGGCGGGCTCTCGGGTTTTGTTTTGGTTTGCAAAGCGCGCGTGGTGGGAGCGGCCGGCTGCGGCGGGAAAGTTGGCCGGCACAGTGACAGGCGGCCGGGGGGAAAGGTGGGCAGCCGAGGGGAGCCGCAGCGGGGGAGCCGCAGCGGGGAACCCGCCCAGGGGGCAGCTGCTAGGCAGGCGAAGCTAGGCGGGCGAGGCGAGCTCTGGCCGGCCTTGGGAAAGGACAGAGGGAGGCTCGAGGCTGCTGCCCTGCAAGAACCGGCCCAGGTGCTCGGCGCGAGTCAGGGCACGGTGTGCAAGCGGGGTGGGGGAAGGAGGCTCCAGCCGCAGCAAATAACACCGATTAGAGTCAGCATCCTAACGCCACGAGGTTGCGATGCAGGCTGGGGAGCCATCCGGGGCCGCGGCCGGGAGCTGCACTTGGCAGGCGGGAAGGGAGACGCTGGCACAGTCCGGCCGTCTCCAGGCAGATCCCGGGGACGGTGCCGCGTGTGCGCGCGCTCCACGAGCGGCTGGGATCGCACCTTCTCCCCGCACCTCCCCTCCCCCTCGGCGCCGCTTTCCTTCCTGCGCCACGCGCGGGGCTTTAGTGCAGCCAGGAAAACAAGAAAACAATCAAACCTCTTCTAGGTGCGAGGAATATCGCGGGCAGGTTCCCCCCCCCCACACACCTTTGCAGGGCTCTTGGAAATCCTGCCATCTGATGGGGGGGGGGGGAAAAAAAAAAGGAGCCGAATAACAAATAGAACCGACAAAATAAGTCCTCAACTTGCGTGTGAGGGAGCGTGGCGCAGGGCGCAAACCGAAGGGCTGAGCCTGGACCGCTGCAAATCCGAATATTTATGTTAGATTTTTAAAAAATTTAAATAAATAAATAAATAAATCTCCTCGAGAGTCTCCCCTCCCCTGAAAACCAAGAATAGAAGCCATCTGCCAGGAGCATTTGGTGGTGGCGATCTCTCCTTTGTTGCAGCTGATAAATTTTGTTTGTAAGAATTTATTGGAAATACTCCCCCCCCCTCGATATTTTGGGTGGCGTTTTTGCCTTCTGAAATTTCAATTTCTTCTTCTTCTTTTAAGCTCATGTGGGTACTTCTTTTTTGACCCCCTTCCACACCCAACCCCCCCCCCCCCACCCAGCACCTGGTGCAACACAAACGAAGATGCATCTAATATTTGACTCTTTGGGGGGCAGGGGTTGTTTTTAATTCATTGTTTTTTGCAACCAGATTTGCATGCCCATTTAAAAAAAGGTGACTCTCCCTCCTTTTTTAAATCGCATTTTTTAAAAAAGCATCTGGTTTGGAAATTGCATTTTCCCTTTTCTTTTTGGGGGGATGGGTGGGGTGAATATTGATTTTTAAAAACATCTGCATCATCTAGTGCAGTTTCTCCTACTTATTTTCTGTCTCATTCTCAAGGAGATACTTGATTTTGAAAGGGGCTGTGGACTGTGTGGATAATTTGGTTTGTTGCTCATCTTTGAATCTGTTTGAAAGGGCGAAACATATTTTTTTGGGAGGGAGGGGAGCCAGGTAGGTTTGTTCTTCGATTTCATCTTTCTTTCTGATCGTTTTACTTGACAGTATAGAATGAGGCAGGGAACCATTCAAATAGGGGTTCCAAGAAGCAGCGTGCACAATGGGTTTGGAGGGGAGCCTGGGAGGAATGGAAGGCAAAGCTGGATGCAGTTTCCCTCGCTCCCCTTTTGTATTTATCTATCTCTCCATCCTGAAGAAACTGGCGGAGAAATCAGGATGCATGCTGAACAGTGGCAGAAAAAAATAAAGGTATCAATTGGAGGAGGGGGTGGGGAGAAGCAGGAAATGCAGGCATTTTAGCACACATACAGTGAACCTAAGCTGCAGACTTTCAGAAGGGTGTTTTGCCAGACAGGAGTAGTCCTACCAGTTTTCAGGAGGCTTTAATTCATTATTAAAGAGCCAGTGTCTGTCCTGTGAAAAGGGGTGTTTGGAGAGTAGGTGGGGGGAGAGGGGGGAAAGCCTAAACCAAAAACCAAAACAATAGCAACCACCATAACCTGGAATGAATTTGATATTGTTTACTGAGATCTGCATATATTTGATGTTTCGCTCTGGATTTTTGGCATCTGGCAGGAGAAATGCATTTCAGGGTGGATTGGAATCCTGTGCCAGGAAAAAAAAAAAAAAGGAGGGGGGGTGTCTGATACTGTTCTAGTGGTGTTTATTGGGTTTCAAGCTGGTGTTCAAAGAAGCATTTAGATACCGAATGTGAAACAAACAAGCAGATTGCAATGTGAATATTCAATATCTAAATGTTTATATGTCTCTATATATTTGTTCCTAAATGTTTCTCTCTATATATTTGTTTATTACAAAGTTGGAACTAATTATTACTTATAATTTGCAAAATTGAGAGGCCTAATTGCCTCTCTAGATTCTATATGCAGTATTGCAATAGAAATACTTGTCATGCAAAAAAGGCGAAAGACATTTAAAACAGAAGCCTGGACCTTTATCCATTGATGGAGACAAAAACTTGTACCTGAGCTAGTTAAATTTATAGACAAAGTGAACAAAGAAGTTCTACAGAAGAGATGTTGATATGCTGTAGAACTGTTCCATACCAAGAAAGATTCTTTTGATTTGATTGAAACAGTTTGTTTTCCAATTGAACAGTTTTTTTTTTAACTAAAAAAATGTGTTTTTAAACTAGGACTATATTTTGGAATTGAGGGAAATGTGAAAGGAGAATCCACATAAAAAGAAGTTTTGCAGAATAGGCAAAATAAATAAAACAGTAGAAAATGGGGGGCGGAGGAGGAGGGAAAGCACAGTAAAATGATACAATTCCAACTAGAGAACTAGGGTTCCCCACAGAGATTTTTTTCAGTAACTGGTCAACAGGTTCCTTAAGAAGATTAATAATTTACTCTGTCAATTTTTGTATGTAAAAGTATTTTAAACAAAAGAAAAAAGTAATACAGTTTTTAGTAAAAGTTTTGCAAATTGCTTCTAAGTTCAAAGAACTCTACTTAAAATGCTTTAAAATTTGCTGCAATTAATGTGCTTTTTGCCATCAAGGAAAGCAATTTCACCTACTGTCACACATTGAGTATGTAAGCTATTACTAAAGAATTATCCAGGAAATGATTTTCGGAGATGGCTGCATTTTCTTAATACTCTCATAGATGTGCAACAAAAGCATACCATGGTTTTTAAAGACGTTACATGACAGTTTTAAGTAAGACAATGCAAAAGATGTGTTATTTATCAGTCTCTGGAATGCATTGTATTTAAATTTATTTGCAATTTAGTCATGAAATAAAAAGCAGCACGTTTTCATAGCCTTCCTGGTTTTAAAAAATACCATATTTAAAAACTCAACATTTTGTGGCTGTGTATTATGAGTCTGTATTGCTTTCTACTTTTTGCTTGATTTGCTTAGTGATTTAGGTAGCTGTTTGATGGATACAAAATCTTTTCACGTTGTTTTGCTGGTAGACAAATACAGAGAATATTTTGTCGAGCTTATTTAAACATTTAGCGAACAAGTCTAAAATTTTTCTATGTGGCTGTCTAATAGTAACGGTTTGTTGAATCCTGGTCTAATGCAAAATGTATCTTGCTATGTTGAACAAAGGACTGTTTTGTTGCAAATTTGACAATAATTATGACTTAGAAGAGTGTGTGCTAGGTAAAATAGTGCAAATTATAGATATCAATTACTGACTTCCATTGACACCTATTCTGTTGTTTTTATCAGGAGTTGGCTTTTAGCGTAATGTTTTTGCTTAAAAATGCTCTGTACAAGGCATTTATTTCCCTTTCACATTTCCTATCTAGATTGCTTTGTGCAGTGTATCGTTTGTTGATATAAAATACTTTCTAAAATAAACTTTGCTGGCTTTTAGTTGAATTGCGAGTCTCAATTGTGCCCTCTGGCTTTAAGTAACATGTATCGACGACTAGGGGGCGCTCATAGCCTGTCTCATAGTAGATTATGGTTCGAATCATGTCGAATCACTAGTGCTGGTGGATGGGATACAATGGTTTGGAAAATAATAGTCGTATCTGAGGCAGTTTATGTTGCTGCAAAATATTTTAAGTGTAAAGTTGTAGTATTGATTTTCATGCAAAGGTCTATCTAGAACTAGATAAGTGGGCTTGCAAGTTAGATAAATCTATTTTTAAACAAATAATGACTGATTAACAGACTGGCAGGTAGAATCTTTAATTAAAATGGGTGTTTAATGTTGTCTTTTATCATCAACATATAATCTTTAAATTCTCAGTTTGTTATTTTGAGATAGTGACCATGCTGATGATAGCTATAGGTATGTATTCCTTGTAAAAATAAATGTGCATCTATTTATCTGCTTTCAGTGTATGTATAAACACACACAGAATGTTAGATGAAGAAGATTGTGTACATTAAAAATGCGCTTGCACACTCATACAATTTTCGGAGCTTACACATCAGAAAGCCTGAAAGCCCAGTCGATTGTATCAAATTTTGGATAGTTTGTATTAGTTTTGAGCTTTAAGTTCTTTTGATATACAAGCTGCAGTTCCTGTAAATAAAAATATGTCTTTCCCTAAAGAAATAAACAACACATACAACATGTAGAACTTTCTGTGGAATAAATGATAGGCTATTATACAGGGCTTGCATCGTTCACTCTTTTAGTTTGCCTGTGCATTGCTGATGGACTTTAGTGGGACACTTTCTTGACCAAACATGTAATTAGTGGCATACACATAGCAAGCTTTGATCACTGAATGTTAGAATATAATGTTTACCTCACTCAGTTCGAGAAATTCATCAAGTTATAGTTTTGTTAAGATAGCGATGACTTATTCTTATTTTAGGGCACAATATGTGGGTGGAGGTTATCCCGTGACAGGAAAGAGTGTTTTATTCTAACCTGAAAGAGAAATAAATTAGGTCAGACAAAAGATCAGGGCTGTCATCAACTGTAGAAAAAGCCTTCACTCTTGAGTATAGAGGGCCAGCAATTTATCTGATGATTTCTCTACTTCATTTAATGTTTGAATTGAGCTAGTTGGAAGCATATAGACAGCCGCCAGCTCATTTGACAGACCTGTAAGATGAAGACTACTGTGTCTCAAACCCTGAAGATGCTAACATTCTCTAGCTATGGGAGAACCTTTTTTTGCAGAAACCTCACACTTTTCTGATGGTGGCTTTGCATCAATTTCACAACTGTAAATTTTTACTGAGTGGAACAATATCCCCCACTCCCAACACACATAATAGTTGGGTAGAAACCTCCTGAGATTGAAAACGTTTTAAAAAGTCTTGCTGCAGACACTTATTACAACCAAAATGGCTCTCCACTTCCGCCGAACATTTTCTTCTTTTGGTAGTGGTTCCGTGGCGCAACAGTCCTCTCTGGTTCACTGCCCACCGCACTGAGTTGGAATTGTCTGTAGGATTTGGCCTTTCAAGGTTAAGAGTTGGGCCGCTTCAGAGAAGGCTAGAAGAAAAATAAGCTGCTGTTGAGGGCTGAATCATGACGCACAGTAAAGTTACGGGTGCCATAAAAGCACCTCGTGAAGTATGTATCAACATTATATGTAGATAGATTTATATGTATCTTTGTTATGGGGGGGGGGGGAAGACATCAATAACAGAGTGTGAAGCATTGATAAATGTATGATTCATTCAGCTGCTGCTACTACAGCACCTTCCTCTTCCATGTTTATTTACTTTCACAAAATGTGTCTATGCAGGCTGCACACTGCGCACTGTTCCTTTGCACCCTCAAAGGCACTTGTGTATTCAGAGTAAGTTACAGCTTCTAAACATCAGTTAAATTTGCTCACTGCTCCCCCCCCCCAAAAGCTGTTGCCTAGTCTGTACTGTATCCCGTCGCTAGAGCTCTAGGCAGCAGCAGCAGCTTTCCCCAAGGATTATATAAAAAATGCCTAAAGCAGGCTATTCGAAAACAAATTAAAGCAGAGGGACGCACTTCACGCATCGCAGGCACGCGCCAGTGGAGGGGGTTAGAAGAATACCATCATTTTACTGGCAAAAGTGACATCAGATCGGGGATTTGATTAATGGTATGGCATTCAGAGGGACTGAGTTCTGTATTTTTGACATATGCAAGTCTTTTGTGTAGTTGCCTCAATGGAAGAAATTCAATTTTTTTTTTGTCTGAAGTAGCTGATAATTTGTGTATGTGCTGCACGTGCTCAGGGTACTTTTCAGACACTCAGCACTAGACAGCACATTGTAAAAAGGAAATCCAAAGTTAAGGGGGAGTAAAAAATCACTAGTTTACTTAACTTTTTTTATGACCCCTTCTACTAAGCCACTGGCATAACCCATAAATTCATTGAATGTTATAATGAATATGCTTCAATGAAAGTAAAAAAAAAAATGGCTTGAGAAAGTTGTATACAAGTAACAGTGATTTATGCTCATTCAGAACACAGTTTCTTTGGAGACTGAAATTAAAAAAAACCCCAATATAATTGAATGTTTAAATCCACACAAGAAACATAATACCTAATTTTGATTCTGCATTTTAAATATTTTATTAAAAATCTGTAATTTGGGAATTCTTTTTTAATTCAGTTAAAAGATTGTACCTCAGTACAGATTTGTGTGTGTGTGTGTGTGTGTCCAGTATCTTTTTTGGTATGTGTGTTTAGTTTTAAATAAAACAAATCTATTCACTTGGGAACAAAGAATGCTTTTATATCACCTCATCACAATCCTTGTTTTATCTTGAAGATTTATAGCTTTTGTGGTCCATAAAAGAACCGATGCATTTTATGCTCTCAAGAGCAGTAAATCTTTATTTTTTCCCAAAATAATCTAGTTTATTTAGGAAAACACGTATCATCTCTTTCTGTAACATTGTGCGCGTGTGTGTAGCTTCTGATTAAATAACATCTGAGAAATACCCAGGATACAAGTACATATTTGAATATTCCTGGTTTTTGTTTGTTTGGTATCTACATTGTTACTACTATTTCATTTCCATTTGCATTTTCCTGACACTATAAGCTTTATTCCATTTTCTGCAGTGGCAAAGAGAATTATTTTGTTTCAGGTGTGGACTGAAGGTTAAACTGTGCTCTGAAAGGTTCAGGATACTTCTGCAATAGCGTTTGATGTACTGTGTTGCAGAAGAGTCCTGGAACTTAACAGCTGCGTATTCTGTTTGCTAATGCATTATATCTAAATGGGTTATACCCTGCTCCCCTTCCCGCATAGTGATCCCTGTGCTGTCTATAATGATAACAAATTATTAACATCTATCTGAAGAGGGTGCAGTGGACTACGTGAAATGGTGATCTTTGTCCTGTACTTAGTGGACAGAGGCGCTCGCATAATACCAAAAAACCCTCTATAGCACAGTTGGAGCATTCTTGTGTGACAGTCTCATCAGACTGAATGGACCAAAGAGACTAAATTGTCCTCTGCAACCGGAGATAGTCCCTGCAGGTCAAGGATGAGGTGTACTGACTGGACAGCTTGGAGAAGCTCATGCAGCTGCTGCCGTGCTGTTCTGTGGATAAGTGGAGAATTTCAATCTCTTGGGTTGTCATCATGCGCTTTTCACAAGCAGGCGGTTCACTTAAAAGTAATACAAAAATATGAGCCTCTTTCAGTAGAGCTTTATTTCCTGTTGTCGTTTTTTTCTTTACTAATCCATCCTCAGATTTCTTTTCATGAAGAATTGATTTTTAATCGTGCGGATCAGAAAAATTAAATATTGATGGCAGCTAAAACCAGCCAGTGCTGTTGTGTGTTGTTGGTGCAATTTAGACAAAATACAATATCTAAACACTGCAATTCACCACTGCAAAGATTAAAAGAATCTATAGGCATGTTATTGCATGGTGAGGTGATGAAGCCCCTGCTTTCCAAAGTATTAATCTTAAACAGGTAAAATCGTGACACTGGGTGCTTCCGATAATCTAGTTGTAGGGATAAGATCTGAGCTATATCCATACACGCACTAGTCTTACAATAAGTGTGACAGGCAGGTGTGTCCTTGGGGCATTATCCTAAAGTCTCGTTTGTAGGCAACACCCTGCAGCAGTGATTTTCAACCTTTTTTCATTTGTGGACCCCTAAAAAATTTCGAATGGAAGTGCAGACCCTTTTGGAAATGTTAGATGCAGTCTGTAGACTCTTGGTGGGAAACCGCTGCCCTAAAGTGCCGATCTTTCCTTTGTGCTTTTTATAATAATAGGTAAAACAATAAAAGTAGGGATTTGATTTCAAAGCACTGTAGCTTTGCCTGTATTTCAGTACAGGGAATGTCACATGGATTATGCAGCACCGCACTTGCCGGTAACTCCATGTACATGGGGCATAGGCAGGAGAGAGTGGTTGCCATATCCAGGAAGGTAGAATTTCCCAGTAGATGGGGTGCAGCTGGCAAATGCCGCAAGATTCATCAGTTTGTCATTACACGATGCAGTTAGATCTGGTTAATCTGTGCTCTGCTCATCTGGGACTGTGAAAGCTTCACATGGCAACCGATCTCACGGTACCCAGGCTAATCGGGGCATCCGCTAGCGCCTCTATAGTTAAGGGTGTGGCGGTGTTTCCATCAACCTCTGTTTTTATGGATTTGCAACTCAGCTATAGAAACTGTTCACAGGGAAGAAATTTGACACAGACCTTGCCGCACAATCAGTTTTTTCCCCCCTCACCCTCCTTTAAAGCCTCTGTATGTTTTATGTTGTATGATTAGGGAGGGAAAACAAGAAAGAGGGCAGTTCATTGCTTTTGGATTCTTTCGTAATTCTAGTACTTCAGTGCAACTAAAATATAGAAGAAATGTACCATTTCTTCTTATAAGCCTCCTCCAAAGCTGGTGGGAGTCTTTCCATTGAGTTCCACAGTCTTTGGATAAGGCCCAGGGTGTGCTAGCTAAAGTGCTCTGGTATTATGAATGAGCTTCAAGCATCTGAAAATCAGAAACTATTTGCTGGTGCGGTAATTTTAGTATTGAGTGTCCATGTGTGCATAATGTACGTGCATAAATGCTGTCATGCTGCCATCATGTTAAGAACTGTAGTGTTAATGATACTGTGATAGTGTCACAATCCAGTCTTGGATAAAAAACCACTTTATTCTTAATCCAGATTGGTGCGGTAGACCGTTACAGTGCTTAGAGATGCCGCTAGGAGTCTGTTACATATAGTGCTTTGAATGAACATTATCTAAATAAATTAAGCACATGAAACAATTGAATGACATCAATTCCAGATCGTGCCCACCTTGAATCCCATCTCTGTGCCATATATCGCAATATTCCCGATGAGCAATTTCTGAGAGGTTGCTTGGAGAATGCATCGAGGTGTGGGTTTAACTCACCTAGAAGAACCACAGCATGAATCCTGGCTGGAAGCAACTAGTTTTTGCTTTGCCCTTTTCCATGTGAGGGCAACTGGTGCTTTTTAGTTCCTTTTCCTTTTTTTTTTTTGTGGTTTAGCTTTTCCTCCTTTTTTACAATTCTGTTTTAAATAAATAATAATTAGGAAAAAAAGAAAACCTAACGGCTAAACCCAGCAACAGAAATGAAACCACAGAAAGTGAAGTTCTAATGGGAAGGAGCATCTCATTTAAACCCACAAGCACAAGCAGAGTAGGAGTTTTCATTCAGAGTCTGGTCTAAACTGCCCATTTGAAACTGTAGGGATCTTTCACGGTGGAGGACTTTACCTGTGGTATTATCCAAGCTTGGCACATGCGCTAAGGCTGGACTTTTAGCCTTTTCTGTCCTGTCCTTTGTGGGTTTCATCTGTCCTGTAATGTTATTTGAATGCAGGTTTTTAGTGATTTATTTGAGTTTTTGAAAAGGAAGGTTTTTTTTTCTTTTCTGAGTAAAAAAATTGAATATGCAAGTTGTCATGGATAAAATGCATTTGAAGATGTAGTTGGTGTTGTGCCTGACATTATTTTACGACCACTTCCAGGCCCCGTAGAAAGCTGTGTGTGTTTCTTACATCATTTTGGACTGATAGGTATCAGACTGATCTTGTTTTAGATGATTTATTTAACTAAAATCTGAAATATAGTGGAATGAACATCTTTGGTTACTTTGGATCCCAATTACTACCGATCACGAGGGCTTAGTGCACCCAGAAAATGAAAAGCTGATTTTCTGTAATGTGAAGACTGCCAAAATATGAAAGAATACCAGATGTTATTTTAAAAAATACCAGGGCAGAATCCTTGGAAAAAGAGAGACAGTATAAATGAACAGACATGTGGATTTAACTAATATTCAGATTAATTGTAGAACTGAAAAGAATGAATTTTCAACAATTTTAGCAGCTAACAGCGAAAAGATACATCATCTTTTCTACCAAGGCATGGTTAGAGATCCTTTATCAGATGCAGCAGTTTTGTTACATTTTCTGGAACAGCAGGGGAAAAAAATCCTATGCATCAGAAAGGTAATAAAGTTGAGACCCATATGTGTTTTTATTTATCAGTTACATATGGCAGAGTTAATCCTTTGTAATTTGAGAGGCATATTTAATCTGAAAGCTGAACGGGGATGTTATATGAACCTGGTGACAGGCATTTTTCCCCCTCCCTCCTACTTTCCCTTTTTGTATTCCTTAGCTCAATTCAGCTCTCATTTTCATTTTGTCTTTTCCAGGTCTTTGTCCCATCTCCCTTTTGTGTGTGTGTTTTAATATTTTGACATTCTGCTCCCACTTAATAGGAATTCTTTCCAGAAATGGTGCACATATTTCTTAAAGACCTTTTTCACAGTCCTTTCCGTTTGGCTCTAAAATTATGTATATGTAATTGGTAATTAAAGGTGCAACCTTTCTTCAATATAAACAATATTGCTCTATGTTAGATCATTAATGGGAACAGAAGCACTAAATAATTACCTTTTGCATTGTGACACACTCTTCACAGAAATTCACTCTCTCCCCAGCAATCTTTGTTCTGCACAGGGTTATGATTACATTTTCACTATGGCAAAGCATCTTTTCAGAAAATAAATTGGTAAATTAATTATGTAGCATTGTCTTCAAACTCCTTTTAAACTTAGATTAAAGGGGGGGGGGGAAGTAATTAATGGTTTTCAGAACGTGTATAATGCCTAGACTTTAGTTACCTTGTAGATTTATTTTGTTATAAGTTAGTAAATTCAAAGCCCTACAGTATACATCTTCTGTTGATAGGACGTGCTCAGACATTTATTTCATGGGATGTGAATTTTGTTCTTATTACTGTAGACGTACGAAACATAGTGTTTTTTCTCATTTTGCATACTCAAAACTATTAGTGGGCCTTGATGCAACTTATGATCCAGCTGGTGAAGGTACTAATCAGTCATTTATCTTTCAGGGGAGAAGCCTCCTCTAAATTAACTTTTCGGTGGCTCAGAATGGTTAACATCATCTTAGCTATAGTGTATATCCCCCGTTCCTTCATCCTTTTTTGTATATTTTTTTCTGCAGTTTGCTATATATTTGAGTAAAACTCCCACTGACTTTAAGGGAGAGGGATCCGGTTCTATAGTATGACATGCTATTTATCTAGACACACTGTTTTGAGAGCTTTGCATGCAGTCCCTTCTCCAGGAAACTGACAAACAAACCGCTGATGGTAATGGAGAACATTTTCCCTACTATTCCCTAATCCACATTCAATTGTGATGTCTCTCTGCTCACTGATTTACATACTACTAGTTTCTGATATACTGTTTGGGCCAAATTCAACACTCAGAATCCTCAGTTAAAAGTCAATGGAGATTTTGCCCGAGTAAAAACTAAAGTTTGTGAGATTTGTAAGTTCGGCTGTCGATCAAAAACCCCCATTTTGGTTTAGAAGTGGCTTGTGAACGACAGTTATTTTAGATGTATTAATTAGCTTCAGAATATTCATTTTTAAAAGTAGAATACTTAATGATTGATTTAAAAACTAGAAATTACTTGTTCCTTTGAAACTGACTTGGGTGATCTAGTAAAGAAATATTTTTTGAGTCTGAAGGTTTTAAGGTAATTATTTGAAATGCATATGCTTTAATTCTCTATAAACTTTATAAGAAAATGTTCTGTAACCTATGGAATCCTACAGAAATTTGGTAGTAGAATAATGAGCAGAAGATTTAAAGTCCAGTTAATATTTTTACATGGAAATAAGAGGGTCTCTCTTTCTCTGTCTCTCTGCAAATGCTTTTGAAAAGTCCCTGACATCTCAGCATAGGCCATATCACTTTACTCACAGGAGTAGGTTAACGTAACAAGTGTTGTTTTGGTGCTGCTTAGCCTTGCTGCTGTCTATCTGTTTGGATAAGTGCTATTTTTGTGTGCCATAGGAAGCCTGATCATGCATTCCTCAAAGCACCCAAAACACCCTTGGAAGTCAAGTGAGAGTTTTGAGTGTATAAGGATTGCTGGATGGCAGGGAGATGTGGTAGGAGTGAGAAGACTGGACAAAAAAGTTACCCTTTCAGAACAAAACTTGAGGACCGAGCATTGCAAAATAGCTCTGCTGACATTACTGCAGTGCTGGCAGCTGTTAGAAGGAGCTGTCAGGAAAGCTATGCCAGGTCAGCCTATCATTTTGTTTCACAGACAGTCTTGGTTGCAAAATGTATTGAAATCATTCTGGGGTGGGGAGGAAGACATGGAAAAGAAAAGAAAGATGCAGTCAGGCTGTTTTGACTGACCTCATGGTGCATCATTCAGATTCTATGAACATTCAAACCACTCTCTCTCTCCTCCCCACCCCCTTTCCCTCTTTCTTCTTGTCCATGTAAAGCAGAGGCTGACCATGTGGAAACGGTGCTTGCCGACGAAGATGAGAGCCTGGCAATAGCGGAGCCGGGTGGCATCAGCATCACCGCAGGTGGGACAGACCCTGATTTGTTAACCTGTGGACAGTGTCAGATGAACTTCCCCCTGGGAGACATCTTGGTTTTTATAGAGCACAAGAAGAAACAGTGCAATGGCGCAGGTGGTGCCTGCTACGAAAAGAGCCTGGATAAGAGCAGCTCTCCCCCCTCCTCCCGCTCCGAGCTCAGGAAAGTGTCAGAGCCAGTGGAAATCGGGATCCAAGTCACACCCGATGAAGAAGACCGTCTTCTCACGCCTACAAAAGGAATTTGCCCCAAGCAGGAGAACATTGCAGGTACAGCATGTTTTAAACTCAGTCAACTGCCTCAGTAATCTTTTCAAGCAAACCCTCTAGAAAGTGCTATGAAACAAAGTCTTCAGTATAAGGTCTTTATAGGAGCCATTTGCCTGGAGTAACTTCACTAGCAGCAGTCATATTTACCAGGCAGTGTTTAACATGGCAGCCCCTTTCTGGGAAGGGCCCGCTCTCTATGAAAAAGGACTGTTTCCAGTGTTAGAAGTTGGTCTCCTGGGGTAGGCGTGGGTGCAGCCTATACACACAAAAAGAGCTCAAGGCCAAGGGTCAGAGTCATTAGGGTCGTTTTTGTGGTGTTGCTCCCCAAGTCAGAAGACAGGTAGTTACCCAGGAAAGATAACAGAATGTTTCACAGTCAGGATATTCATCCCACTGCCGAGGCTCTGTGCAACACTTAAAGCCCGCAGAGAGGGCTATATCCTGATTTCACTGAAATCAGTGGCAAAATTCCCATTGATTTTAATGGGAGATGAATTTGATCCTGAGTGATAACTTAGGGCATATCTGGTGTAATAGGGCTTTTCTCACTCCCTCTGCACAAGGGTGAATTACAGCCTCATTCGCCACATGATCTATTGATGGGGCCGTGTTTACCATTACCCTGTATATCCTGGATTTCCATAGAAGTAGACAGAAAGGAAGAGAGCTCTGCTGTACCTCCTTCAAATGTATGCTCCAGAAGAGGTTTTTGAAAGTCGAGACCACATGAGCTAGCCTGGGTGAGCTGATCACAGACATTTTTTTCCTACAATACTTGGACTTCTTGGAGAAATAGGATGTGTAGGTTAAAGCTGCCCCAAGACTGCTTCACCATGTGAAGCTTATTCAGCAGACTACCAGTGGTCTCACTGACCAGGGCATTACAGGAATTACATCTACTTGGATGAGCCATTTTGAAACTTGTTTTGCAATGTACATGGCACAGGAAAGCTTTTCCATAGCATCACATACATACGGTGTTCCTTTGCTCTGCACCTTTGCTCTGCACACATGTAGTGTTTCTTTGCTCTGCACCTTTCCTTGGGAACTAAGCACATGCTGCTTATGACAGTTGCAGGGACAGACTTGCTTTTTCCCTTAGTGTGTGTGTTTCCTGTACTGTGATTTCCTGTGCTATTTTAGCATTGGATCTTGAGTCAGATTTGTCTTCTTGGTGGAATCCACTTTCTTCATCCAGTAGTGAAGAGCAACAGGATGTGGTCATTGCTTTCAGTATACTGGTTTCCCTAGGAATTGCCATACTGGGTCAAATCAACTGGTCCAGTATCCATTCTCTGCTAGGGGCCACAGTGCAACCCTCTGCTCAGTGAGTGTTATGTGTCATCCTCTGGAGCTGAACTACAGATTGTGTGGGGGTTATATGCACCAGCTGTAGCAGCTGTCTGTTGAGTTTGAGCTATAAAGACTCACGTTTTTAGCAGTGGAGGCTCCTGCTTCAGACCCTGGGGTTGGTTGTCACGTAAGTGGGATTTGAACTGCTATAGGCATCAGATGCTCCAGATGAGCTTCCTGTGTTGAGCGGAAGTATGTAACCACTGGCTGGTGTGTGTTATGCAGCCTCCCGTTTGACAGCTGCTATGTTGGCTGACACAGGAGAGTGAATCGGGGAGCATTCGAAGCTAAACAGTGAGTTTCTATCAGTGGACCTGAAGAGCCAGGCTCTATAGCGAGGTACTGCAGCAGACACACGTCTTCCCTTCACTTAACCTTGAGTTAGATCTTGAGCAGGTACTTTTCTGTCTTTCCTGTTGAAAGGTGATTAGTCAGAATGTGCCCTCACTTCATTTCCTCACAAGAGTGGAGCTTTGGAACTGGAGCACATGAAGGTGGCAGCTTTATGGGCATCAGAAGTGGCAGCATCAGCACCCTGGACATAAATGGGCTGTACTGTGGTACTTCTCCCATTCCTTTCCCAGGATTCCAAGAGGCTACTGTGCATGCATTTCCTGGCAGATAGGGCTTCTTTGTGGTCAAATACTTATAGACTCATAGACTTTAAGGTCAGAAGGGACCAGTACAATCATCTAGTCTGACCCCCTGCAACATGCAGACCTCAAGACCTCACCCACCCACTCCAGCAATAGGCCACCAACCTATGACTGAGTTATTTACCTCCTTAAATCATGATTTAAGGACTTTAAGATACAGAGAATTCACCGGTAGGCCCTGTGCTATATAAATATATAAATACTTTATTAAAGGGCCAGATCCCATTGAGATCAATTGATTTAGGCACTGACTTTCATGGGAGCAAGAGGGAGCGAAACGTGTACACTTGGGACCTGATTCTGCAGACACTAAACACACATTGTGAGGTGTTGAGTGCTCTCAACATCCTTCAACCTCCATGGGAATTGGGGTGTTCGGCACCTGACAAATGATGCTTAGGACCTGGCAGGATAAGGCCTGGAGTCTTTTCTGTTGCTGTAAGTCTCCATATGCCATGATCATGTGCAATCTGTTAAAATGCACTACAGGCCAATTCCAGACCAGAAGCCAATGCACCATTTCATGATACCTTGGCTATTCTTTGGGTCAAACTCAGAGCAGGTGGTACATTGCCATATGGAAGATCTTCTGAGGGAAAAATGTTCACCCATAAGTATAAAGAGGGAGAAAAAAAAGCCAATCCAGAGCTCCTAATCTCTTTCACACTAAATGTAAAATCAAATGGAAATGTGTCAGAGATATTTTGAATTTATAGAAAATAAAAGGGTTTTAGATTGATTGGGATTTTCTCAGCACTGCACACAGATAGGGACCTATCACTAAATACTGCAATAATAATGCTTTCTCAATTAGGAACTGAACTCAGATAAAAAGGTGGTGTCCGTCTTTTTTTTTTTAAGCAGAGGATAGTTTTCAATAGTAGGATAAAAGCCTCACATTACAGCCATGGAGGGTAGCCATGAAAAACCCACAGAAGTCATTCACTGGAAAGGCTTTAGTGGGCTATACCAAGCCCCTTATTTATATTTCAATAGAAAGGCTTTCTGCATTAGCCAAGAAAATCAGAATCTGCATTTAACATTAAAGGTATTTCCCAGTGAGAGGCTGTAGAGCATTGTTGTTAGATTTGTTAAAAAAAGAGGCTAAATACCATTTCATGAAAGGGAAACTTAATCTCTAAGGCAGCTTTCTCCCACTCTCTCCCCCTCCCTTTTTATTTTTTTATTTTTTTGGTAATAATGCAACGGCCTACAGTATTTTTACTTTGTATATGACGAAAGATATTCTTAGCCTTTCTGCACTGTGACAGGAAGAATGAATTTTTTCATTCCACCAAGAAATATGTAAAATAATCCCTTAGAAGTATGGCGAGATATGTTTGTTCAAAGCATTTAAAATGTTATTTTAATCAAAGGCACAAAACATTCTACATGCTGTGTCAGCTAACGGAGACCATTACATTTTAACAGCAAATCAAGCTCCTTTTTTCCCCCCTCTAAACCAACCCCTTCCTCACACACACACTCTGAAACAAACTTTTTTTTTTATTAAATAAAAAGGAAAAGATTAAAGAATAAAAACTTCAGTGGCTCAAATGTATAAAGTAATTTAATATGGTGGAAGCATTAATTATTTTAGCTTAATTGAATTCTGAAGACTGCCGTAGTTGCATTTTTTGTAGACAAGCTCTGTTTATTATTTCTTTGTGTAGATTAACAGTAAAGGAAACATAGATAACTTTCAGTTATTTATTGTAAAATAAATGTGTCAATTCTTGTGTAAAGCAAGCTGTTCAAAGATAATTGAGTCTTTATATTTGAAGAGGGAAACCAGAAATCACCCATTCGCCACTCTGGCTCCCCGAAATATGCTGCCTCCACTGCTGCCCTCAAATAGGTTTCAGCTACTCTCCTTGATCCCGTGTTATATTCATAGACCTTCTTATTCAGTCGAAATGATTTGTGTGGCCTTCTGCTGTGTGACTAAGCTGCACGACATTATAGCTCTCCATGGCTGAGCGTAGCTAAGGTAAGTCAAGCACCGAGCTTGGCTGAGCCACAGACCCGTCTTACTCTCTGGGTGTGTGGGTGTTTCCTCTGGAGTGCCGCGAGGCAGCAGATTGTGGAACTTTAATTCTAATTCAGGGCATGCAGTAGTTGTGAGGTCTTTTTCTTTTTTGGAATGGTTGGGTTTGCAAGGCTCCATATTGCAAATTTCCAGCTGGATTCATGGCCTCAACTACGAAAGCCCTGAATTTTGTTCTTTAACATCCCATGACTTAGCCAAGTTCTTTCTTTTTGTCTTTCTTTCTTCACAGCCTTCACCTGAAGCTAGCCACTTAATATGCTCATTGAATCCACTTGACCACAACACTGGTGGCTTTACAATACTTGCATAACTAACAAGAGACAGGTGGATCCTGAGGATCTGCAGGACAGTGTGTGTGTGTCTGTGTAATACAAATCCAGAACTGATGTTTCTAGACTGCAGTAGACGAGGAGGTAACTTTGTCTCCTGAATCAGGATTAGGCTTTAAAGACCTTCTGATATTGACATCTCTAATATTCTTTTAACTTGTAATTTGTTTGGCCAAACTTCAGCTTTCTTTTCATTATCACCGTCTATAAGATATGCTTTTGAATGTTTTATGGCCAGTGTAAAGGCATGACTTGGCTGTGGGCAGTTTATTCTGCAAAATATTTTGTTTTTGAAATTGGCTAACCTGGTTGGAAACCCGCTCTCACCCTCCTACCGAAAGCACAGTATTAACAGATGCTTCAGATTGTTCCATGACAAAATGGAGCCAGGCCCATGAATTAGCTAGGAGTTGTCAATCACTGTTGCATGTATTTTATAAACATCAGTTGTGTTGGAAGAAGTACGAGAATTACAGTAGTATTTTGTAGTTTGTCTCGCCTTGCTTGGATAGGTTCTGTGGTCTTTGCCTCTTTTCACAAGTGTAGACCAGGAGCCATACATTTCCAGGCAGTGCATCCAAAACATCAGCAGAAATTCATTAAGACTGGGGAGTTAATTTCTACAAAGAGAGCGCTGGGAGTGGGAGTTAATTTGAATTCCTCATCCATCCAATTCAGGACACTAGTGCTGAGCTCCGTCCATTATGGAGTTGAACTAGCTGTGCATGGTGAAAAAAATCCCTTCCTGTCAAATGTAGGATTTAACTGCAACCCATGCTCCACGAATGTGCATTTCAGGCTTTTAAATAGTAAAACTGCCTGTAGAGAAACTAAATAACTGGCATGTGCTGGAAGCCAGAGATAAACACTGCCGCAGGTTGCCATGAAATAGGCTATTTGATATATTTAGAATTGTTATTTTTCTCCAAATTAAGATTAGTTAAATCCATGTGTGTTGTGTGAGTGATTGTTAACTCAATGGCATGGATTATCCTTTTTTCAAATCATGACAGCTAATTATTATTGCTGTCTACTCTGAGACATTCACTTACAATGTACCATTATGGACCCGTGCACCCATATTAACTATAGGACTCAGCCAGCCGTCACCATGCCTTAATACGCCAGCAAAGGAAAATGCAAGCTGAGAAAGCCTAGCTTGATTGCCCGTGATATCAGACAGGTTGGGAACAGGTGGACTGAGCAACACTGAGCTGGCATATGGCACTGGAAACCAGTCAGCATTGGCTGATCTTCTCTTTAGGAAGTCTGCTGTGGCACCTGATCCCACCACCAGTAACTCTTCAATACAGTTGCTGTAGCGGGGATAATTTATCAGAGTGAGGAAAGATGGCTAGAAACAGCGTTAAACTTGAAGAAAAGGCTTTCAAAAGTAAATGATTTGAGGGCCTGAGAACATCAGCTTACTGGTAGGTGCCTTTTCCTTAGGCTTCGAGGCTGCGTCTACACTTACAAGTTAGGTCGACGTAAGGAGGCTTAAGTCGACCTAAACTACTCTGCGTCCACACTGGGCTTTCCTTAAGTTGACTTAAGGAAAAGTTAAGTTGACTTAATAACACCTCATTTTAGGTCGATTTAACGCTTAAGTTGACCTTATTAGGTTGACTTAAGCCAGTGTGGATGGGGATTAGTTCCTAAATTGACCTTATTAAGTCGACTTAAAGCATTAAGTTGACTTAATAAGGTTGAAAAGGAGCTATGTCTACACTAGAAAAGTTAAGTCGACTTTTGTTAAGACAACTTAATAAGGTCGGCTTTAAGTCAATTTAAAGTTGACCTTATTAAGTCGACTTAACTTTTCTAGTGTAGACATAGCCCTAGAGAAAACATTACAGGCTTGATTCTCTTCTCATTTTGCCATTTTCCCCTTGTCTAGCTCCAATGATGTCAGTGGCATTACCCCAGTCTACCCAGCTGTGAGGGAGACTAGACTAGGCACTGTGATCTTATCAAACATTTATCAATGTATTTTGTATGTCAAATTAACACTGGAAAACTAAAAAAACAAGCCAAACAAACAAACAAACAAACAAACAAACAAACAAACCCAAACTGAAACAAAAAAAAACAACGCGCCAGTGGAACACTCTCACCCTGTCAGCCGAACCCCCATGAGATCAGCAAGTACAATGCTGGAATGATTTAATGAACAAGTCTTTTGCCTCTGGAGACCTACCTGAGGTCCTGACTTGGGTCAGGAGGAGAAAAACAAGTTGGATGAGCTCATCCCTCTTTGTGCACCTCACAAAACAAGTGCAAAATAAGCAGTAATGTTAGGGAGTCTCTCTTGTCGAAAATGGAGACGAGCAAATCAGTCTCGAGACGCACTGATACAGCAAAGTGAAAAAGATTGCACGGGGCCTGCCTGAATTATTCCTGGCTCAGACCAGTGCCTCCATTATAGTTACACTGTTCTGTGAGCTGTCAATTCACACACTAGTTTTGGGAGGGGAATTTCTCCAGAATGAGGGGCAGTAGCAACTGCAGACATATACCACAGCATTAATGGTTTAGACCAATTTCTGACTGAAAGAGACCAGAATCAAGCCGATGTGAGAGGGCAGATTATCTCACATCTGTCTGTTGTGGGGTTCTTATACTTTCCTCTGTGGTGGCCATTGTCAGAGACAGGACATTGGGTTAGATGGACCTTGGGTCTGATCCTGTATGGCAGGTCTTGTGTTCCTAGGAGTAGATTTCTTATTGGTTCAGCTTTGGCAGGTTAGCTGCTCACTAGTATAAAGCCTTTTGCCTCGTTCAGTTTCCACTGTCACTGGCTTGGTCAGGAATTGTAACTCTCCTGATGGATGAGTTTCCACTTTGAAGTACAATGCAGAAGGTGTCCCTTGAGGGGAAAAGAAAGCTAATGGGGAGGAATCAGAGATGCTCTTGAGCTACTTTCTGCTATTAAAGTGGAATGCCACATTTGCCAGTCTGCAATGGGAAGGTTTATGGCTGGTAATCACACTCATGGTAGTGCTTATAGGGTAGGATAACTTGTGTCAGAAGTGGGGCTGGGTGATGGCAGGATTGCAGAGAGTGAGAGGTGGACTTAGCACTGGACCAGGAAAGGGAAAAACAAGGGTGAAAAGTAAATATATTAACCAAATGCCCCTTAACCCTAAACTTGCAAAAAATACATATGCATCTAATCACACGTAGCCAGGCACACACATGTGCAGTTGTATGGCATCAGCTGTATGGCACAGAGCCATGGGCAGGTGCTCTATGAGGAGATATATACCCAGAACACAGCAGGTGTTTGTATGAGGAGATACATACCCAGAACTCCACAGAGCTCCAGTACACATGACCACAGAAATAACTGCTCTCGTTTATTTGTCAGCATACAAAGTTTCCTACAAAGACACAGCAGTGAGAGTAGGAATCCTGGCCAGAGTTAAAGATGAGAAACCTGCTTATTATGAAATCTTTTCCTTCCTCCTTTCTTGAACCTCTCCACATTCATTTTGACATTGTTCTGATGTAGTCTTTCATTGTGGTTTTTCATCTATCCCATTTGCAGACCAGACACCCTCTGCCATGTGATTTGTGCTTAGTGTCACTTTGTCTTGTATCTTTGCCAGTAGTCCATCCTATCAAAGCAAACAAGGAGGCCAAATCGCGCTTTCCTTTCCTGCAATAACCTCTCTTGATTTTAGTAGGGGTTTTGGATGAGTAAGATGAGAACAAAGATGAGAATGAGCTTTAGCTTGATGGTGCAAAATTTCTGCCAAAGTGGAAATATCCCAAAAGTGGCAGAAATTTACCTATTTTGGAGGCAACAATTTTTTTAAGGGATGTTGCCTTCTCGCAATTTAACATCAAGACAATTACAATAAAAAAGAGTAGTTTCAGCTAAAACACCCACCTCAGATTCTCCCTGCCAATTTTTATGGTTGTACAATCATATTTTCCTATATTTCATAAATGCTTTTGTCTCCTGCTGCAGCATGATAGATCCATACAAACAACAGGGGACACTGGCTATCTGACTGACTGTGCAGGAGAAACAGTGAAAACGATTACTCACAAAGGGCCAGATACATCATTGCATTACTCCACTTTCACAACAGAGAAACTCTGTTGAAAGCAGTGGGGTTTCACTAAACCGAGTGGGCTAACTGAGCAATGACACAAGCCAACATGCTGTCAAATGCACAATGTAAAAAAACTGGAAAAACAGGAACAAATGCAATTTTTACCTCTAATCGCTTTCAGATAAAGTTATCTTGCAACAATACAAGGTGAAAGTTTTTCAGACAGAAATGTGATTTTTCAAGTTGAAAGAGGGTCATACTGTACAGGTGGTCAAATTCTGTTCTCATACCTATATAAATCTTGAGTAAATCTTTAGTGACACTGGTGTCAGAGTAGTATTTGCACATTCTTTTAAAAAAGCTATAGGCTTGAATCCCCATCTTTTACATCGGCTTTACAGTGGTATTACTCTCTTGATTTCAGTGGAATGTGATTTGCCTACAACTAAAAATCAAAATATCAACATTTAAAATGTTTCTCTGCCTTTACTGGGACCTCTGTTGCTGTTATTACATAGGGCATATGAGACGAGAGAGCATGTCTGATAAAGGATATTATTGACAGTTTGATAAGTTTTTAATGACAATATGATGGCAAAAGATGAACAAGCTCTGGCCATCCAATCATTAGTCATTTGGTTGATGTTCTTGGAAAAAATGATCCCTTTCAAAATAAAGAAATGCCCAGTAATTATAAAACTCCCCCCCCCCCACCTGCCGCTTTGGCATTTGTTGTTGTATACAAAATAATAAAAAAATATTTGGTATGATTAGTGGAGTATTGACCATAGAAGTGAGTTTGCTGAGGAGTTAGACAGGGATCTCAAACTCATATCACCATGAGGGCCACACGAGGACTAGGATATTGCCTCAAGGGCCACGTCACTGAAACCTTTTCATACAACGATACAAAAGTATAGTCAAAAATGAAAAAAATGAAGCGTAATATAATATAGGATGCTATTCAAAGTCAAGATGGCAGTTCAGAAAACAAAAATAAACACACTTAAAATTTCACACAATAAATTATAATTATTTTACAAATTCCGGGTGTCATTGCGGGCTGCAGGAAGTAACTCCACAGGCCACATGCAGCCTGCGTTTTTGAGACCCCTGAATTAGAGGCTTCACTAGAACCTAGCTTAAAAGGAGAATTATGTGCATACTTTGTATTTTAGGAGAGCCACCCTGCAACAACAAAGTTTTGGACGGTTTGAGAATGATGAATGATCAATAAAAGTCACCATTATGACTTTATGACAAATAAACAAATAAATAAAATAGACGCTCATTTGCCCTTGTGAGACAGCTGCTGTACCACAAATGTAGGCTCCCATCATGTCTTGTGAAAGATTACTGTGATTTCTCAGCCCATGTTCCAACTTGTGCTCTCTAAACAAGTAGTGACCAAATCAGCTGTGACACAGTGTGCCATTTCCCAGGGTATCTGAGATTGGAACATTTTTCCATCATTGCATACATTTTGTACTAGAGAGACTTAGATTTCTCTGTCATCTCATCTCATATAACTCAGAGGGCATTGATTTTAGGTTGAATTTCAGCTTTGGCTTTAGTGGAGAGCTATGAGTGTGTAGCCAAGTAGGGAGTTGGGGGCAGGAAGGGCAAGAAGCAAAAGAAAAGAAGTCGTATGTGTGAAATGGTCTTGCTTAATTGAGAAGGCTGTAAATAAATCCAGAGCTCCAGAAAAACTGGGCTGTTCGCAGTTCGAGAGACGTGTGCGTTGATTTCAGCAAAAGCATCGTCTTCAGAATCACTTCTTTTCCCCATTCCCTCCCACCTTCAGATTGGTAATTGGTGGGCTGTGCTGTATAAACCTTTAAAAAAAAAAGTGGGTGGGGTATCTGGGGACTTAGTGTCTAAACTCAGGAGCTAAGCCGGAAATCCCAGAGATGTAATGAAAACAAAACGGACTTTTCACTCGCGCTGTGGCATTCTGGCAGTGAGAACGCTTTCGTGAGCCAATGTTTTCATTGTAGATTTTCTCGAGAGAAGTAGTGGAAACGAATCGTTAACCCCTTAACAGGAATAAATGTTGCTGCAGCAGGAGCGCAGCGTTCTTGGCTCTCAGCTGGCATGTTGAGGGGTCCGGGTGGGTGAGGGAATTGGGAGGAGATGTCACTTGTAAGAAATCTTAATGGCAGATGTGAAGCGGTTTCTTGGTGGTCGCTGGTTGATTTTTTTTTTTTTTTAGTTTTGCATGTTTGCAAAACATTCAAGCATGATCAGCTCAAACCGCTGCTGAGCCCAACATCTCGGACCCACCAGTAGCGCGCTCTTGTGCACATTAGCATATTTCTTGAGCGAGAGCGGGGGACCCTCTCGTTGGTCTTTCAGCCGGGCCAAGAAAGTCACAGATACAAAAGACCAAGCTGTTGATCCCTGTCCTCGTGGCAAGTGCAGGGTGTCTTTGTCTATTGCATCCTTGAGAAGATTACAGGACCAAGCACTTTCCCAAGAACACATTAGCAAAAAGAGGATTTTTTCCCCCAGTAATTAAGTTAATTTACCTTAGCAGCTGGTTTGTGTGAAGAGATTGTTTTTTCCCCCCTCAGTTGATTGTACTGCATTTTATTTTGATATTTTCTTTCACCTTTTGATCACAGGCGGCACTTACCATATCGCTCTCTCTCCAGTCTCTCATTAGGGTCTTTTATCTGCATTTATCCTTGCAAACAGTGTGGAGCATCAGACCCTTTTCTAACGAGAGAGCATCTAATCTATCCTTTAGAAACTTGCAGAGCAATTAAAATCATTAGACACCTCATTCCTGGGGTCCTAGAACCTCCTGTCCAACGTCACTATGCAGGTTCTTAGACCCTCAGGGCGATGCATAATTTGGACACAATTGCAAGGGGGCTGTGTCTCTGCAGCTGACCTTGGTCAGTGCCCCTGGCCTCTGAATAGATGTTCGCCTTCTTTCTTTCTACTTTGACAGCTCCTCCCACCCCTTCCCTTCTCCATACTTTCCCCCAGCCCCACTCCTTGTCTGTTTTCATTCTATAAACACCACAGTGGAAAGGTATTTGTGAAGAAAAACGCCGTTTGCAACGCACAGGGGTGAATGGCGGACGGAGAGTTTCACTTTGCTCTCTCGTATGTGTACTTCCCTTTGGAACGTTGAAAAAAAAGCATAAATGTTATTTAATAAATGACTCATCTGGATTTTCACAGCAACCTGCTATTTTTTTTTTTTACTGGTCATTTAAAAAGGGTGGGGTGGTGAGCGAAGAGTAGCTGCAGCAAGACAGTAAGCAATGATTAAACTGCCAGTCTTCTTTTAAGACATTTATGCTTTTCAGAGCCAACCCGGTAGTCAGCTAATATAACTGTAAAAGTTGCTATTTGAATTATTGGCTAGGAATCGTGAAGTCTTCTATTATATCTGCTATTATTTTGCACAGACAAATCCAGATGAGAATTTAGCATTTACTTTTATTTATTAAAAAGACTCTCTGCTAACTTTTCCCTTCCTAACTCCCCACCTCCCCATTTTCTAGCGTGCCCTGTTACTAGCTCATAAAAAGTTTGAAACTGAAGATAAGTTTCCTGATCAAGAAGCTTTTCTTTTTCTTTCTTCTCCCCCCCCCCCCCCCCAATGGTGGTAGCTAGACTTGGCTGGGAGCCAACCTGTCTTTTAACAAGTAAAGAGCCATTCCAAGTTGAAATTTATAGAGCAGAGTCCAGGTTCAAGGGCCGAAGCCCGCCAACAGCTCCAGTCTCTTTGTTACTGATTAATTCTGCAAGCAGTTCAGCTGGTTTGCTCACTTCTGCCTCCTCTTCACAGCACCGCATTGCTTCCTAGCTAGCCAGGCGGCGGCTGCTGCTGCTTCTTCTCCCCACCCCCCTCTTTTTCAGCAGCGATTCCCCCCTTCTCTGCTTCATTGCTTTAACCACTTGAGGGCTGACTTGTGCAGCAGCGTCTTTACATTAAAACACCAAAAATTCTCGGCCTTCTCTTATTATATCACAGCTAGCTTAAGTGGCTGGGGCTTCCCCTTTCACATCAGCTCCCATTAACAATAGCTTCTTGGCAGTGTTGAGCCCCAAAGTTCCGATGTTTTTATTTGTTTTCTCAAACACGTCCAGCGGTGTGAAATGTGAAATAACTTCTTTCAGCTTCACCTGCAAAGGAGGCTTCCTGTCGCAGCAAGTGGTTTCCTGCACGGCGGGGTTTTAAAGAGGGGCCTCGCTCAAGGTGGGAAGGGGGCATGGGTCAAAACAGAGGCAACGGAAGGAAGGACAGCTGTGGAAAGGTAGCTTACAATGGGTGTGGCCTTGATCCTGCAAAAACTTGTGCGAAAACCTGGCCCTCATGAAGACAATGGGTTTTTTTTTTGTCAGTTCCAGTGGGGCCTGACTTTTCATTCTCAGCGCGCACTTAGCTTTCTGAATGTGGACAGTATCGCTGAATTCAGCTATGCTAAGCACGTCTATGAAATGTTTGCAGGATTCTGGCCCTATATTTGTATTTTCATCCCAAGAGGAATGTGTGTGGGAAATGCATCGAGGTAGAAAAGGTGTAGTGGGGACACCATGTTTAAGTGGCTTGGGGGAAAACCTGTGAGGCTGTTACAAATAGCCAAGGACTAAACTGTGACATGATTAAGTTCTTAAAAGTATCCTAAGAAAATAAAAGACTAGGATAAATGGCTAGAAATTCATACCTGTTTTTCATTTCTTTTTATCTTTTACATCCATCAGAAATAAAATGGAGTGTAGTTGGTAATTTTATTGCGGGTCTTTATTGGCGTCCTCCCAAAGAAAAAAAAAGTCTACTTTAAAATAGTTTTTTAAGGAACTCAAAAGGCCTTAAAGAACCAAAAAACCCAAAGCCAGTAGTTGTCTGAATCCTGGTATGCATCTTTATAATGAAGCTCTTAAATTTTTGTTTAAACATTTCTCCAAAGCTGTTACTCAGGAAATAGAAAGGTACACTGTGTATAGCAGATTAAAAGTTTATCTTTAATGTGACAGCTTCTCAGGTCTAGTGTCGGAAGCATGTCTCTATTTTATGATGTTGTGAAATAGATCAGGACCAGATGCAACGCATTTAAGTACGAGAGAACAAGTTAGAATCAGTTGGGCTTTTATTTTTTAAAAATATATATGGTTTATAACCAGAGACCTTTTCTATGTCTACCTGTCTCTCTTAAAACTTTTGAGTTTACAAATGGCAAGCACATGTAAACCACTTTGAAATGTATTAACAAACAGTTAACCTCAAAAATCTCAAGTTCAGCCCAACTGAACTTTTTTTTGTCATAAGGACAACTCTCTTTAATCATCTGGCAGAGAAATCTGAAGATGGCTTTTTTTCTTTATAAAACATTTATAATTTCAGCACTGGAAACTCAAATACACAAAAACTCTAAGAAAGCTTTCACATCTGTCTCAGCCTGTGTGCTGATTCCCTCGGGTCCCATTTATAACAATCTAACAAGATAGAATCTGCCTTTGAATATCAGTAAATATGGCTAAAGATCACAAAACTGTACTCATAATTGTTCAAGACTAACAGGCAGAATATAGTGTTTGATTAATGTTTATGGTACAGGGCTTTTTTTGCAGGAAAAGATAAATCACTAAACCAGGCCCCCCCCCCCCCCCAAATCTCTCTTCCGTTAGACTCCATGACAGAAACTGTCCCATTTTTGCAGCATTAATTGTTTAGGGAGATGTGCTTTATTTTCGATTTTGAAGTTGATCAAGGGTACCTAATTGTATGGGGGAATTTTGTTTGAAAGAGAGGCATTATGTGATTTTAATGATAATATACAGGGTCTGGTTTATTTATTGGGATTTATTTGCCACCGAAAATTATCCATCATGGTTATGTCTAGGTCAAGGTATTTGGCAAAGGATGGTGCCCTTGCTGTATCTCTCTGTGGACTTTAGTCTCCAGAGCTCTGGATCAGACCTCTAAAATTCACTAAAAATATTAATTAGAAGGGAAAAAAAGGCAGAGAAAATGATCATAAGAAGTGGAGCACAGACACTTGTTTGTGTCTGAAGGGCTAGTGTTTGCCATCTAAGGGTTTTCATGGTTGCATCCTGTACAGCTGTCATATGATATGTTCAAAGAGATCAAGAACTATAGTATTAGTTATGTGAGAGTGATATTGTACCATCGTGCTTTCTGTCCCCCCTTCATTTTCTTCATCACCTCTCCTGGGGTGCTTGGGAATTGATTCCCATTGTCTCCACTGCTCATCTGTAAAGTTGTATTATTTAGGGGAGAAAT
>ML685803.1:566971-590824 GCA_007922175.1 Pelusios castaneus
ATCTATCTATCTATCTATCTATCTATCTATCTATCTATCTATCTATCACTGCTAGTTAGGTCTTCTGAGAATCTTCTGAAAAATGTAACCTTGGACTTTATATTTTTTTAAACACCAATACATTTATTATTTTAGCATTTCACAGACAGAAGGAGATGACCTAAAATGCTGCTACACCATTATAAATGCTGCTCTAGATTCCCTGTATCTGATGAAACGGCCAAGATGTTTTGCCCTCCAGAGATGCTGTATATGCAAAGAGGGGGATACATTTGTGCAACAGCATGCACAAATGTATATTCAGTGCTGTTCACTCTCACATGCTTCTCTCTGTGCAAACATAGGCTCTGGGCCCTACAAGGCTGGAGGAGTTGGGGCTATAGCCTAGGAAGTGGGAGGAGCCTGCTGGTGATGGGGTGTGGCTAGAATACATAAAAAAATGAGCTGACTGAATGGTGATGAATGTAACAAAGAGAAGTGAATGTTGTAGAGAGTAGGGTTCCCTTGCAGAGGTAAAGCCTGCAGGGCAAAATGTGTGTATTTCCCAGGAGGGAGAGATTTTTATTGAAGAGAACAATGTGACCCTTCTTTGTAAAGTGCTAACTAATATGCAGAGCACCTTCATAGCAGAAACACTGCCCCCAATAAACAATTACATAGGAATCTTTGCACTTTTAAAATCATGCTTGAATACCTCTGCTGTGGCAGCTGCTAGGATATATTTGCCAATTTCCCTCACTGTGGCTACCTACCATCCAGGTAGTTTCTGCCATCAGTGGTAGCTGTGGTGGAAGCTCTCGTGCAGAGGCCTCTGTACAACCCCCACAGTTTAAGGTGAGACAAGATTATGTGGCCTTGTGCTGTAAAACACTGGAGGCCATTGGTCCTTTCTCTGCACTGGAGCTATCTCCAGTAGAGCAAAGGTGGGACATTCTAGCGGGGACCAGAACTTACAGTCTTCTTGTCGTCCATCTCTTTACAAACATCAACAAATAAACCACGAATGCCTATGTGAGGAAAGTATTTGCATCCCCATTTTACAGACAGGATGTTCATGGTTTGGCTTTCAGAGGTGCCCCCTCCTCACTGAGTGAAATTCAATGAGAGATGCAGATAACTCAATACTATGATACCATCAAAACAAACAAGGAGTCCTGTGGCACTTTTAAAGACTGACACATTTTTTTATTGCATGAGCTTTCGTGGGAGAAAATCCCACTTTGTCAAATGCTTTGAATGCTTCTGTAGTCAAAGAAAGATGAGTACTTTGCCCATCTACATTATTTCCTCTCCGTGTAGCTGTGGGCTAGATCCTGTATCAATTGAAAAAAATTGGGAATTTGGCCATTGACTTAAACGGGGAGGATTGGACTATGTGTTCGCACCTCAACCAGTCCAAAGCTTGAGTTGGGATTCCTGCCCAGTAGATACCCACAACCCAGGTGCAAAAGGAGAGAAAGAAAAAAAGAAAAGATCTGTGGCAAAATCGTGTGACGCCCACGTAAATATTGTTTGTATGAATTGGGTCCTTCATCTTTTGTTAGCAGCAGCTTGTTAATTAACAGCAGATTAGTGTTGCTTTCTTCTGACACATGAATATATTTTGGGTTAGAAAATACTTGTACTCAATAAAACTGTGTGACTGAACAATTCCAAAAGTACCAGCAAAGCTCTGTAATGGATTCCCTTTTTATCCCTCCACAACCCGCCCCCCTCCTTCTTTAAATGCAAGCAGATTTCTGTAGTTTAGTGCAGAAGAGACTCGTTCAACACAGCTAAATAAATCATGTTTACTCTTGGCGTTCTTGGTAGTGAAAAATCTATTGGCTGTTTTTACTTCCTTATTTTTCAGAATTTGCTTCCTACCTGTTTTTGAGTGAGTGCCCAGAAATAGTAGTTTTGTGAAACAAGTGGATTATGCCAACTAGCAGTTTGCTCTGCCAAGTAAGCTGCTGGATTGCAAAACCCAGTGACTTTTTTTTCGCCCAGTGACACTGAGCTACCTTGCCCCCCCAATAAATTAGGCTGTAGAAATATGGGTATTAAATCTGCAGTGTCGGGAGATGTAGCTAGGTACTAGCAGCCTGTAAGATCACTTGAAGGAAATTAGAACATATATTACAGAAGTCTTTTTTTTATTTTTAAGCAAACTTTTTGTGTCTGTGGAGGTGAAAGAACTGGAGATAGCAGTAATAGGAACCAGACATTTTTCTCTTTCCTTAGTCATTCCCTGTTCCTCATCAGGACAGGCATGGATATAATTTCAGAGGTTTTTCCCAGACGTGAGTGAAAGGTGACTAAGCTTCTATTTTAACTGAATTTTGATCCCATCTTCTTCTTATACGTTCTTCTGTTGTGGAGGAAGCGGGTTGGTTACTGAACGTGAGTGATTGCCATTCCGTTTCCTTTTGAATTCCAAATGGCAGGCAAAGGCTCAATCCTACAGTCCGTCTTCACTTAGGCAACATTCCTGTTTATTTTGGCAGGGGTTTTACCTGAGTAAGGACTGTAGAGTGGGGTCTGGGCTCACACCCTAGTGGTAGAAGGTAAATGCCTTTTTCATGAAGACATACAGAGCAAGTTAAATTACATCCACTGGAGATTAATTTGGCCCAAATACGCCTATGACTTCAGACTGTGGTCCCAATCCTGCATAGCAAATCCAGGCAAAGCTCTCATTGGTTTGGAATTGAGATTATTTTAATTCAGGGCCTGATCCTGCTGTCCTTTATTCCAGTAAAGTTACTGTTGAAACCAGTGGTGCTTCACATGAGTCAGCACCCTCGTGAGCTTGCTGAGGCTAGGTCTACTCTGTACTACAAACTTACGTTGCTATAATTATGTTGCTTGGGGTGTGAAAAATTCGCAATCCTGGGAGATGTAATTGAGCCAACTTAACCCCTAGTGTGGACAGTGCCTTGTTGATGGGAGAAGCTCTCCTGCTGATGTAGCTACTGCCTCTTGCGGAGGTGGTTTAACTGTGCCTTCCTATCACCATAGTAGTGTCTTCACTGAAGTGTTAGAGTGGTAACACTGCAGCGTTTTAAGTGCAGACCTGCCCTCTCTTTGATTTAAAAATTAGAAATATTCTCCTTTTCTATGAAAGTCTCAAATGCAATTCTTCTTGGATCATATTGGAGGAAGCTGTCCCTTCCCCATGGGAGCCTGTGGAAGTTGAACCTTTGATTTCAGGGGGTGTGGGATGAGGCCCTCAATGAAAATAGGAATTTCTCTGGCATATCTAAAAATCCATCACTGTAATATTCACCCTGGGATGTTGGGCTCCTGTGTGGCTCTATCTATCTATCTTGGGAGTTGGGTACAGAATGAGTGGTCACTCAGAGGGGAGTCCATTTCTTGTGCATGCGTTCGATGTGTGCTCCATATTAACTCTGGACAGGCGGGTGCAGACCAGGGATGATGCTAGGAGCAAGCTGGATTCCATGACTGGGAACACAGCGCATTGAAAAGCTGTGCATAGTCCATTGGTTGGATATGGTGTATTCCATGTCCATAGTCCCAACTCAGTTCCCCACACAGAGCCAGTTAACTCAGGCTTTGTTCTCAATCTCAGCTGAGCTCCTTATTCACCCTAGATTATTACTGTAAACAACCACATGACCTGAGAAGCCAAATTAATTCTTCCTTGGCTTTACGAAGTCCTGAAATGTCTGATTAGTTTCTGAACGGGAGGGAAAAATAAAACAGAATCAAAGTTTGTATGTTATGATTCCTTCAAATTTCTGGTGGGAATTCTCTGTGATCAAAATGATATTTCCATGAGGGCTTTTGCTGCCAGTTTGTTTAATTACATTAAACAGTGGCATAAACCTCGGCAGAACAGAAACCTCTCTTTCAGACAGCCACTAGAATATTGAATCATAAGGAATAAGGATACTAGTGTTAACGGGGTATAACAATCTTTATCAAATTAGGGCTCCAAGGTGTTACTTTGTTTTACCCGTTCTGCTGTACATATGCGTTTTGGCTTATCACACATTAAAAAGACTGGACAATGGATTGCATTCTGTTAGAAGAATCAAGAAATTGTTTAGAGCGGTACACCGGTGATTTCGCCTTCTTGATTCTACTAATCTTTTAAGGAATGGTTCACAATACGCATATTGAAATGTCATCTACACGCAGAAAATCGGGGTTAAAAAAACTACTTTGTTGAAACTAATTATAGGGCAGTTAATTTTTTTAGTCCGTGACATTTCAGAAACTTGGCTTGAAACCTAACAAGCCATAGAATGATTTTGTTACAGTGTAACATAAAGCAATGAGTTCCAGTTTGAGTGCATAGACACTTTTAGCAAAAACAAAACAGAAATCCACTGGCATTTATTTTACTAGGTTAATAAAGATGAATCGACTATAACTTCCTTACACTGAACATGGCTAAAATGGCGGCTTTTTGCTTGCCCTCTGATGGGGTGAGACTTCTGTCTTGCTCTCAACTTGATTTTATTTTTTTTAAACATCCTTTTTGACAAATCAGTTGGGCTTCACTTTCAGACAGATATACTAAGAAAGGGCCTGATTTGTCCGCACTCACAGTGTGACTCCTTGTGGCAGAAGATACTATTCAGTATGAGTAAATGAGGTAGAATCAGGCCCAAAGAGAATATAATTACAGAGGCATGTTCTGTGGTCAGATGGTTCTCTCTCTTGATGCTGAATTTGCTATATCCTTCTCGACCAGTTGTGAGGAACATGGGGCTGTTTCTTGATCGTACTAATCTTTTGCCTTTTCAGACAGAATTTGACTGTGCAGTCCTCATCTAGTCGACATTCCTAAAGAGTCTGAACCTGCTCTGATTGCAGCACTAAGGCAGAACTATAACTGATTGATTTATATAACACCAGGATTGGGTCCAGCATTGCACACAGAGCTTTCTTTTGCAAATAAAATTTGATTTATTCCTTGATTATCTCACCTTTTAAAACTTTTATAATAACCTTTCTCTGCTTTTTCTGTCCACCTTAGATGGCTAATCAAAACTAACCTACATGATTATTTTTCTGGCATACTTTCTGTTTATGTATCATTTTGTTACTTATTCAAATCTTTTGGCTGACTATTACATTGAGAAATAAGCTTAAAATTCTGCAGTTTTAAAATCCTCAGGACTCGCTATTCGCTATCGATCACTCTATCTACTTCATTTGTGCATTCAAGGAATCAAACTGTGGCACAATTATGTCCTCTGTAGTGGAGTTTTCTCACCAGAGAAATTTACATATCTTTTAAAATATGTATTGAGTACTTTACCCATAACAACTTGCCACTCTTTGCTATGTTTTTGTTTGATTTTGTGAAATGTTATGATGATTGTGAATAATATACACAGAGAGGGGAAATTCTGCTTACAAATTTGTACATAAAAAATCAGGGAAAGCAAAAGTGAAGTTGCGTGTAGTATAACTCATCCACACCGTGCCTGTATGCAACTTGAGGGGCTATAAAATGTACAGTTTAATAGCCAGTATTTATAATCTGGGTAAATTAACATTGCTATCAGAAGGAGACTAACTGGAAAAAGAAAGACATGGTACTTCTACAAACTTTGCCCACAAACCAAACCTTGCTCATATACTAATTTCCTTCCATCCATAGTAAATATCATTTACAGAAGATAGTTCAGATCTTCTGTGCTCTGCATATGGTGATATCAGTCAATTCTCCTCCCTCCACTTTCTTAAATTAACGACAAATGGTTAACATTGTTGATATTTAAACTATTGTCATTAGTCTTCAGAGTTAACATCTGCTGCGATAAATAGGGGCAGTTCACAGCTCGCAGAGCTAGTATTTCAGAATGTCTGTGGCCTCAGGCAAACATCACTGCATTGATTTACATGTCATTCACAGCAGAAAGCTTTCTTTGCAACTGTAATGGTTAAAGAATTATTTATTTTAATAGAGGCTTGGAATTGGGAGCACCAGTTGGTATCCTTCAGAAGAAGTTGCTAATCATGCACAGGTTCAGCTCTGCCCTAGTCATGAGTGCCTTAGCGCCTGCATTTCCCCTGTTCCCATTCTTGGCTTTAACATTGCATCAATTCCATCAACATAGGGTTACACGTTACATTTCCTTGATGTTTTTAAGCCAAAGAAAAGGAAAAGAAAGTAGCAGGGACAGTAATAAAAAGACAGAACATTTGTAACTTTTTGACCTTGTTCATTTCCCTTATTCTTTCATTGGGCCTCTCTTTGCCATTCTCTTCTCTCTTTAGCCTTTCTTTCTCTTTGATCTTGCTCTCTCTGTGAGCTTCTCACCACCACAGTTCTCGTTCCTCAGGTCCCCTAAGGTTCACCATCATAAGAAAACCACTTTTGAGATCAGGCACCTAGAGAGCTACGTAGGCCTCATGACACGCTAATTCTGCCACCAGGTTTTTCCATTGTTGAGGGGTGATTTTGGGGGGACAGATGGAAAAGAGGGGGGTAAAGGAGAAAGGAAAAAGAGGAGAGAGTATTAGGGGGGCAAATTTATGGGCAACTAGGAAGAACTTGTCCAAGCAGCAAATTCCTTCTGCTTCCTTCTCTCAGAGCCAAATTCTGCATGAGCATCGTTGTGTGCATTGAAATGTGAGCATCTGAGAATAAAATTTGGTCCCAAATGGACAAATTCAGAAGTCAAAAGATCAGCATAATTGACTCCTGGTTAGTCCAGGTGCTTCCCCTGTTTACCCATGTCCCTTCATTTTTGCATCTTAAAATGAGAAGATACATTTATATCTATATCTTTCCCCACTTGCAGACCTGATTCCACCCCCTAACTCCCATCAATTCCAGGATCTCTTAAATTGCTCTGATCATCTGTTGAGGGTGATTATATGTTTTAATTATGATTATATCAAGAATATTTGCTGAAATATAGAAATATTCATGGTATAATCAGGACTAAAAATTGAAATCCCCACAAGGATTTGTATAACCATTGAAACTCACCAGGACTTAATTACGAGAGCTGGGGAATGAAATCAGGGGAAAATTCATGCACTATTTATTGTCAAGCTTGTGGTTTTTTTTTTTTTTTTTAAACTTCCACAATCAGAGTGATTATTATTATTTATTACTTTATTTCAGTAGAACCTGGAGGCTCCAGCTGAGCTCAGGGGTGCCATTGTGACACTGTATGTACTCATAGTAAGAGACAATGAAGAGTTTACAGTTTCAATAGAGAAGACAGACAAAGGATGGGAGGGGAACCAGAAGCAGAGAGAGGTGAAATAACTTGCCCAAGGTCACAAGTGGTTGGTGGCAGTGCTGGGAACAACTGACTATTTTGACTCAGGGTGCAACTAAACTTACAAGTTAGGTCGACTTAAGGAGGCTTAAGTCAACTTAAACTACTCTGCATCCACACTGAGCTTCCCTTAAGTCGACTGAAGCATTTCCTTAAATTGAGTTAAGGAAAAGTTAAGTCGACTTAATAACACCTCGTTTTAGGTTGACTTAACTCTTAAGTCGATTTTATTAGGTTGACTTAAGCCAGTGTAGATGGGTTTAGCACCTAAGTCGACCTTATTAAGTCGACTTAAAGTGTTAAGTCGACTTAATAAGGTCGAAAAGGGGCTTTGTCTGCACTAGAAAAGTTAAGTTGACTTTTATTAAGTCAGCTTAATAAGGTCGACTTTAAGTTGACTTAAAGTCAACCTTATTAAGTCGACTTAATAAAGTCGACTTATCTTGTCTAGTGTAGACATAGCCTCAGAGTCCAATGCTTGCTTTACTAGACCAAGCTGGCTCAAATGAGAAATTGTTTTGCTGTCCTTTTTGTTAATGTTAGGCACGTTAGGCCCCGTTTTGTCTTCACTTACCTTCCCTTGCTTCCTCCTACCCCTCCCTGATATTGAATACACCATTACAGAAATGTAGCCTGATGCAAATACTCTTGTCTTGAAGAAGAGAGAACATGGTGTAATTTGGCCCCTGATTGCTTGGGATTTTAGTAATTGTTTTTATATATTTAATTGGATAAATTTAAAATAGCAAATATTGGTTTATTTTGCATTTTAACAGTGAGCAATTAAAAAAAATAACAAAGGCTATGTCTACACTGGCAAGTTAGTTCAAATTAAGGAAGCTTAATTCGAACTAGCTTAAGCCTTGGCCACACTAGGCTTTCATTAGTTGGAATTAAGGACTTCCTTAATTCGAACTAATAAATTCGATTATACTAATGCTTAATTCGAACTAGGTAGTTCGAATTAAGTCAATGTGGCCATGTTAGTTCGAACTAACTGCTTAATTCGAACTAACTGGCACATTGACCTTAATGCAACTGACTACCATGCACTTGCTTAGTTCGAACTAAAATTCCAGTGGGGCCATGCTAGTTCGAATTAAGTTAATTCTAACTAACTAAAATTACAACAGAGTCCTGTGGCACTTTTAAAGACTAACAGATTTATTTATCGCATGAGCTTTCGTGGGAGAAAATCCCACTTCGTCTGACGAAGAGGGATTTTCTCCCATGAAAGCTCATGCGATAAATAAATCTGTTAGTCTTTAAAAGTGCCACAGGACTCTGTTGTCTTTCTACAATAGACTAACACGGCTACCCCTTTGGAATTTAACTAAAATTAGTTTGAATTAGTTAGTTCGAATTAACTAATTCGAACTGACTTTGGTAAGTGTAGACATAGCCAAAGGTAAATGAGCAGGGTTGGTTCAGTGACCCAACTGTGAAAGCAGACAAAGTAGAGTGTAAAGTCTTTGACCTGCTTCTCTAGCCATATCTATTGAGAGGGTAACAGGAGCCCCTGCTTGGGATCCAGACTGTATTTTTCGTTGGTTCTGATGAGTGGTATACAAAATATGCTGTGTGACATCAGCTGTTGTCAAATAGTGGGATGAATCAAAATTAACATAGCTGTCTTCTAAAGAGCAGGTTTTGGCACTCCATAAGCAATCTTCAGGGATATTAGGGGTCACCTGTGAAAAGTCATAGTTTGTTGGGTAAGTAAATATATCCTCATCCTGCACTTTAACTGTCAACGCCCAAAATGGGAGATACAAATATATGGCTATTTCAAAAATCAAAAACCTCACAAAAAACGATTTATACACACAAAGGGATTTGTACCCTTTGCATGATATTTGGGCATTTAGTTACCTCACGTGGGCTGTATTAAACATTTATTTGTGTATGTAAAGTGCTTCCAGATCCTTGTATGGAAGGCATTAGTGAAATGGAAGTTGTTTATTATTATTATTATTTTTATTATTATTGTATTATTATAGCATTTGACTACTGACTACTCCTAAGACCCAGGGACTTGTATGCACAGTTTGGGGCACTTAAATTTAGAGGGTGATTTATAGAAATGTGACCCTAATACTTTACACATTGACTCCTTGTACCAAATGTGTATTCAGCTGATCCACTGAAAGATCATTTACTGCCTAGAATAAAGTAAACAGGATGCCTTTTAAAGATAGTTTCAGTAAATCTTTTACCTTATATATAAATATGTGTTCATATGATAGAGCATAACAGTTCCAAAGACAGAGATGAAAAGTAACTGATTGGGTGAGCTGTTTTTCTTTTAAAGCTACTGTTAAAACAAAACCAAGGAATTACAGAGACAAAAGACAATGTTTGCATTGTGTTAAGAATTTGGCATAAACTAACAAAAATCAGAAATTTTAAAGCTGAGCCTCACCAGTCACTCTTTTTTAACCAACTTTGTTGTGCTTGACCACTGCAGTGTATATGTTACGTAACATAATACTTCAGACTCATACAACTGTTTAGACACAACAAGATGTGTGAGGAAGAGGTTGGCATTATTCAGAAGACAAAATCTCAGCTATAACTTTGTATTTCCTGAATGATGATGTTTACCCTTAGCTTTATTTACATATAGGCTTCTGCTCCCCCCACCCTCCCCAAGTAGTGCGAAAAATATAGTTTTTGTCTCTGTAAAAATGGATCAGTTATGGGAGAAAAATCCCATATGCATTTTTAGAAAGATTTCATCTGTGGCAATTTTGTGCAGTTTGTCACTTCATCCTTGTTGTTTTTTAAAAGTAGCATTGAAAAGATACATTCTGAAGACATCAGCTAATTATTTAATCGTATCCAGAATGTTTTTTAGATTATAAAATAGAGAATAAGTAACCTGAGATTGCAAATATCTGCAGAAAAGCCAAACAGGCCTGTGCAACCCTGGGACCTAATAAGCAAGAAGGTGAGTCCGATTTCCGCTGTTCTAAGGGAGACCCATGGAACGATGACTTAGATGCCTTACCCCTTGAGCAGCAGTGGCATTAAGGTGGCACTCAACTTATCTCATATTTGACAGTTCAAAACCAGGGATGTTGTTGGCTGCTAATTAGATGTATTTTAACTGCAAAATCATTTTAGCAGTTAATACTGTTATGTGCTTCAGTGTGAATCCTTAGTGGATCTATTAAAGTGTGAGAGCCTGAACTTACCAGACATTTTGTAAAACTGCTGGATTTTTGTAGCGTTGTGTGGGAGGGGAGGGTCAGTCTGACTTGGGGAATGTAGCATGCACATTTCCTACTGACTGACTAGTTGTTCGGGACTTTCTTGCATTCTTTTTGCCACCAGCTCCCAAGGACGCCCACTCCTCTTACTTGGTCTGTCTTTGTGTTTCCTGACTATGGCCACACCCAAGGATGGCCTTTGTGGAGTGGGGACCTCAAATACTATTTCAAGGCTTGGTCTGGTTAGTGCAGAACACCCTTGACTCCTGCATGAGTCATATACAAGTTGAGGGCTTTCAACAACACTGTGCGGGATCAGATACTTAAAAAGCAATGCCCCAGAACAGACAGTTATTCTGCATTTTCCTACCAATTTGTAACCAGGAAACAGCCAACCTTTTCCAGGGTATATTTGACTAAAAATGACTGTCACTTAATAACAGTACATTCAATTATGGGCTATTCCCCCAACTCTCACTATATAGTTATTCCCCCCCTTACAGTTTAAAATAAAGTGGCTGGTACAATATTGAGCCCATGAAAAGAAACTGGATTTTATTTTTTTTTCTTTATTTGCTTGAATTTGAATTGGGTTATCTGCCTATCTTGTTTATGAAATTTTGTGCTGTCTTTGCTGCACAGACTGTGACTCCCAAATCTTCCACAGCTCCATTTCCATATTCCTGCGTGCTTGTTCTTTGTTAATCACTTGGCAAGCGCTTATTTGAATATTAAAAATTTCTTTAATCATCAAAGGCAGGAGCACAGCTTCATGAATATTCATATTTTTTCCTCCTCAGACTGGATTCTAGTTCATTACCCTGCAGTAAAGCCAAACAGTCATCAATCGCGCTCATTACAGCCGCTGGCGTTTTGATTGGCTGCCTGCTGCTGGTAGCTTTCTCCCCCCTCGCCCCCCACCTCTCTCCTTCCCTTCTCTATGAGCTGTCGTGTACCTGCCAACAACAACAACAAAAAATATCAACAGTGCAAGAATAAATTTCTCTGGTTGAAAAACAACTTTGCAAACTTGTCAAACAGTCCTCCTCACTTTTTTTTTTTTTTTTCCAAAAAAAAAAAAAAAAAAAAAAAAAGAAAAGGGAGAAACTTGAGCTTTAGAGATGAATATTTGTCAAGAGAGTTGACGTAAGTTTCATTTGCATAATGACTTTGTACTTCTGCATTAATAAAATTTGCATATGAAGCCATGTTAATTACTCCTGATCATGCTTTTTGCATTCATGCATAGTAATTTTCTCCGACTTGTGAGAATTAATGTCTTGGCATGGGGGGGAGGAAGAGGGGGAGCTAGGGTAGTGTCAAGTTTTTGTGCCAGTGTCCCTCACTCACACTCTTTCTTTCTCCTTCGTGCTCACAACGTCGCTGTTCTTCTATGACTCATTTATGCATTATCAGTCGGAATCCTTGGGATAAAGAAATATATCTATTCAAAGGGAAGTCTCGTTTGCAAAAAAACCCTAAACAAAACAAAAAACAACCCTAAGCAAAACACCCCTCCCTTACAACATTGCTTTTCATATGTGTAAATTAAGTAAAGTTTAGCTGGAGAAAGAACAACATAAGCCAGAAGATGTGCAAGCCTAAATATTCCCAAATTGCTGTGTATGCACTTCGTTTTGAAAGGTGGCATGAATGGGGTGTCCCCACATCTGTGTGTGTGTATATGCTTGTACGAGAGTGTCTGCACATGCTGTTTGTGCCTCTGTTGTGGAGGCAAAGGGTATTTGCCTGTCTGTATGTGCATGCCTTGCTATGTCTGTTAGAATTGAAAATGTTTGTTTCTGTATGTGAGCCTCAGTCCTATATGTACTTGTGTGTGTGTGTGTGTGTTTGTGTGTGCTTGCTTCCATGTCCTCTCTGTGTGCCATTATACATACATTTGCATAGGTGTGTACATCTGTGTGTCTGTGTGTGTGTGTGAAAATCCCTGGTTAAAAGATAATACTAGGTGGAAATATGTAACACAGATGAAACAACTGGTTTTAGGAAAGTCTTTCAGATCAGCTGGTATGATTATCAAATAGATGCTCAATGCGCTGTCAGATGTGTCTGGCTTTGGATGCTGTGTGGTAAATGTAGAATACTAGACTTCTCAGGAAAAGCTGCAGGAGTTTTCCTGAACAGAGTGGGATGGTGCAAGGCTAGATTTGCAACCTGCCCTCTGAATTTCCTGCCTCGGACTGACATCTGCCATTATTTTAAGAGTTATTTTGTATAATTTAACTGAATCTATCTGTCTGTCTAGCTATCTATCTGGACACATGGACATGGAGAAGCAAATATGTACATACAAAGGCATGCACACACTTGGAAGAGAGGCTTAAACAAATGTACAAAACACTGGAAAACACAACACACAGAAAGGAATATAAAAATACACATATACAAATGCACATTTGTCTCAATAATACATAAAACAAGATCTTTCTTAATCCAGGATCTGTTTTAAAAACTCTGCTACCTTACATTCCAAGGGCAGATTACAACTCCACCTTTGCACCACTGTGTTGTGTTTAGGTACTGTTGTGTAGATGTGTCCGAGAAGACTTGTTTTTTTTCATATACAATGGAATATGTCTAGCGGTGCCTAAGCAATGTGAAAGGAACAACAAAAGGATAACATTTATGCTTTGATTGTGACTTCCCAGGGTTTTATCATTGCCAGCAGGATCCTTACATTGACTTAGATTTTGAGGGATTAAATTTAATTTACCTTAATTTCTTAGAGTTATAGATTCAAAGGTCAGACGGGACCATCATGATCATCTGTCTGATCTGCACACTGCAGGTCACAGAACCTCACCCACCCACTCCTGTAATAGAACCCTAACTTTTGGCTGAGTTACCGAAGTCCTCAAATCATGATTTAGGGCTAGGCTACATTGTTGGCACCTCCGACAGCGTAGCATCAATTGTGTTGGTTTGATTGAGCGTCTGTAAAGACGCGCTCAATCGAACCCAGAATTAGCCAGAAGTCGATTTGTTAAGATCTACCCGGCAAGTAGCATAGCGCTGATTTGATGGGAATTCATTTCCCATCGAATCAGCACTGTGGGGACCCTGCAGTGAGGAGGCATCAGGCAGTCAATGGGATATATGCAAGGTAGTTTAAGTACTTTGCATATCTCCCTTTGATTGCTGCCAATATCCACCCACAGTGTCGATCAGCCCATAAAGACTTCAACTTACAACGAATACACTGTTTGCACTAATTCAAACCTACAAGTGACTTATGCCCCATCACACAGAGGAAGGCAATCACCCACCCAGGGTCTCTGCCAATCTGTCCTGGGGAAAGATTCCTTCCCAACCTCAAATATGGCGATCAGTTAGGCTGAGCATGTGGGCAAGTTGATACCTGTAGTAAATCTTCTGTGTAATAATAAAAAATAATGGGGAACAAAAATAACTCCTGGATGTTTCTGGGAGTCAATTCAACAGTGATGTATATACACTGTAGAGCCTTTTTATAAAGGTAAAGGAAAAATGTCTCCTAGCCCATCTGCAATGGAGATATTTGATGAGGCTGTGATCTCCCTCTGCCAGTTTCACACTGTTCTACCTGCAAGTCCCCATTAACATCAATGGGAGCGCCACATGCAGAATGAGTGTAAAATATGCCAAAAAAAACTGCAGTGTTGGTGAATGAGTTCCCTGTACTGAATGCTGAAGAGAATTATGCCTCAAACATTTAGGTAGGAATATATTTAATACTAAGACAATTAGTTCAATTTTTCCAAAGTAGCACCTAAAATTGCACCCATTTCTTTGCATGAAAAGGTTCACTGAGCCCAAATTACACTTCTATGTGCAGGCTGGATGTCTAGATTTCTAAGTATCTGATTTTCATGTGTAAATATGGTTTCTTCATCCTGAGTTTTTTATATGTGCAAAAGTTGGATATGAAGAAGCCTGGGCACAGTTTGACAGACAAGCTGTGGACTGAGCACTTATCAATTTTTACTTCCAGAGCTTATAGACCTATACATTAGTCTGATTAGGCCAGTCTGAAAGTCTTTCTCTGTTTCCACCCTTTCCCTATTCTGGCAAAACTCTGCAATGATAAATAAGACAGTTTTAGCTTTTATTTACACCTCTGTGAATCCAGAGTAACTCCAAGCCATTCTATGACTATGTCTACTCTTGTAAAGTTAAGTTGACTCTAAGTCGACTTAAAACTTAACAATAGACATAGCTGTCAACACTGGCTTTAAGTCGACTTAATAAGGTCAATTTAGCGCTATTCTCCATCCACACTGGCTTTAAATTGACTTAAGGCTTAAGTCGACCTTCAGAGGTGGTGTTATTAAGTCGACTTGAACTGTTAATAAGTCAACTTAAGGAAGCGCTTAAGTCGACTTAATAAAAGTCCGGTGTGTTTGTGTAGGTGGACTTAAGCGTCCTTAAGTTGACGTAAGTTGCCAGTGTAGATACACCCATTGAGACTACTCCAAAATTATACCAGTGAGACTAGGAGCTGAATTCACCTCAGTAGGAGATTTGCTGAAAGAAAGAATGGGTAAATGCTGAGTATCTAATTTTTTTATTTAGGTGGGAGTTCATAGATCTTTGAGGCCAGGAAGGACCATTTCCATCATCTAATCTGAGTTTCTGGGTAATAGTGGCCATAGAATTCAATGCAGTGATTCCTTCATTTAGACCAATAACTTGTGGTTGAGTTGAGAATGACCAGCAGCACACAGTACCGCCTTAAAAGGACAAATTTCTGCTTTTCTTGCATAAGTCTGTGCTTAAAGCAGTTGAACTGGTGAGGAATTACCTTACATTTGTTTTCATCTTTAAATGTACTCTTTGGGATAGGACTGCCTGGTACCCACTGCAAATGGATTAGATGGGCAAAACCCAGATGCATGTCTAACATATCATTCAGGGGCTCTCCTAAGCACTACCTCTACAATTTCTACGATCAGAAGGAGGCTTTGTTTCTTTAAAGGAAATTCCCTAATTTTCTCTGGTCACTTCCTTTGAACCCAGTGGATGATGTCTCTTTGCAAATTTATTTTCCAGGCACTTTTTTGCCAAGATGCCAGCTTATCTGACTCTCAGATGCTTCAAAAAAGTTTTTAAAATGATGGGAGAAATGGTGAGAAAAAAGAAGGCACCATCAGGTCTGTAACTGCTGAAAGAGGAAGGCCTGGGCTTTTGGTGGTCTGTGAGCCCTGGGAGATTTCCCCTCTCACAGCACCAATCCATGTGGCAGTAGTGGGATTCATTTAAGACATGTTAGGATTTTGTTTTATTCTCTGCTTCTCCTTTCTTTTTCTGTTTTTTGCCCTACTTCTGCTTTTTCACCTCTTAGTAATGTCCTTTTTGATCCTTCATTTTCTTCCCTTACACCTTGGACTAGAGCTTGGGTTGATCTGAGGTCATATTACATCTTCTCAGGATCCTTAGGGCTGTGGCTAAATGGAGCAGGCTGCAGCCACCCTGATCTTTAATAGAGAGTTGTGCTATCCATTGAAATTACAGGAAAGACTCCTGTGCTTCATTTTGATCCAAATATCTGGGTCATACTGCACGCTGGGATCTGTGCTCCTTGCAAGCCACACCTCTGTTTGAAAACTGAATTCAACCACAGGCTGCATAGAATTTTCTGGCCCCACATGGCCCATAGGCAGAACTTGGTCACTCATAGACATGATTGCAAGCTTTGGTTCTGTTGAAAGGTTTAAGCGACTGGAGCATATATGACCTCTGCTCCTTTTGTATGTGCCAGTTATCTCCTAGAAACATTTTGGTGCAAAGATTGTGGTGCCACACATAGCTTTGACATCGGGTGCGGTATAGTTTTGAATATTAATGACCAGTAGCTACAGAGTGGCCTTAGGTGTCAAGCTCATAACTCTCTCCAGTTTTTTAGTAACCAGCAGACTGCCAACCAAATTCATTATATTATTTGTAAAAAATAAAAGTGCAGTTATTCAATAGTTTTAGGATGCCTCCAATCATTCTTAGGTCTTTATTGCTCTATAAAAATTCTTCCCTTATTATTGTGCTTTAAAATTATAGTGAAGTGGCTCCTATATGTATATGTTTCACATCTGTTTCTTTTTGCTTGGCACACACTCATACCCAGAATGTAATATAGTTACAGTCCAGTTAATGGTTATCTTTACCTGTTTGTGCAGCATTTGCAGTAAGATCAAACAGTTCCAAAAAAAGTCCCGTGAGCCGCAGAGATGGCTTCTATTTAAAACCAGTCCTTGCAAAAGAGCACAAATTTTATCCTTGATGCTTGGAGTTCAAGTATTTACACAGGGAATTTAGGCTCTTCACTTGTGGTTTTGGCAAAAGCTTCACACAAATGTTTTGCACTGGTGGTCTCTTAGCCATTTAAGATAAACGACAAAATCAAATGCAGTCCTTCCAGACTAGCGCTCTGGATGCCGTGCCAAGGATGAAGTATCCCTCTTTGCCTCACATGTGTAACTGTCAGATCAACATGTCACCATAGTTTTCAAACTGGGGACTCTTGAGATGGAGAGGATGCATTATAAAATGCTGATTCTAATGTCATAGGGCTTATGGCAAAATAGTTTTTATGCCTGGGTTGTATATGTTTATGCATGCAAATAAATAACAGCATTTGCCAGAAGATACCCCACAGTTTACACACTTATTTCCTGATCTAAATGTAGGGGAAAAGCTGTGGTTTCTGAGATACCACGGGTATGTCTACACTAGCGATTTAGATTGACTTAAGGACCCTTAAGCCGACCTAAATTACTCCATGTCCACACTGGGCTTTCATTCAGTTGACTTAAAAGTTGACTTAATGAAAGCTTAAGTCAACTTAATAACTACCTCTCCTTAGGTCGACTTAACATTGGACATAGGCGTCCACACTGGCATTAAGTCGACTTAATGCCAGTGTGGACGCCTATGTCCAATGTTAAGTGACTTAATAAAATCGACTTAAAAGGAGCCATTTTGTTAAGTCGACTTAATAAGGTTGACTTTAAGTCGACTTAATGTCGACCTTATTAAGTTGACTTAACTTTTTCCAGTGTAGACATACCCACTGTAAGATAATTTCAGAGGTACCACTGTCAGGCAAATGCCAGTTTTTGAATGGCAACCACTGCACCGCATACCTTTACTTAGAAGGTACCCTTGGTTAGTTACAACTCCTTGTTGAGTAATTAAATGAAAGTCATGGCTTAAAATAAACATATAGAGCCAGATCCTCTGTTGGTGTCAGTTTGGGTAGTTCCATTGACTTTGGTGGAGTGATGCTGATTTGCAATATAGTGTGTGTCTGCATGTGCATTTGTGCATAGGGTTGTGTGTGTGTGTGTGTGTGTGTGTGTACATAGATTAAGATTTATATTTTCTTTTCTAATGTGTGCCAGGAAAAGAGAGGGTTTCCAGAGAAGCAGGAGATGATTCCAAATGCAGTTTAAATAGCAGAAGATTTCTAGATGTGTTAAAAATAAACAATACAGTTTGAGGCAACAATATCATTTTCAGCCATTAGGAAAAAGGTTTCTGCATTCTTTATAGTCCTGATCGGGAAACAGAATACACAAATGGGGCATGCAAAATGTGTAACTGGCTGCAGCTCAAATGGGAAGGAAGCACAGCGGCTCATGAATGCTTTATTCTGGGAGCTTGATTTCTGGCACCTCTGCGAAGCCATTTGAGCTGTAAGTCATTGCACTTTGTCTGCGCTGGTGCTTCAGCCTGTTTCAGCAGCAGCTCGGCAGAAAGCCTACCCAGTTTTGTGTCAGTGAAATGCATTAACACACCATAAAACAAGAATCCCCTTTTGATTCGGTCCCTAAGCACGTGCTGGTGGGTCTGGTAACCGCCTCCAGTTCTCATCTGCACCATTTCAGACCTTCTCTAGCTTCCTTCACTGGCCACCTCATCCCCTTCCTGCGTTCCCCCTCCCTTGGCCCCTCTAGTCTGAGTTTGCTTTCAGAAAATTGCCTATAGCAATCTCGGGTTTTATAACTCTCCAGGTCTCCTCTTGCCTTCCCTTCTCTTCCTCCTCAGCCTGACTTCTCCTTCCTGCCTTTCCAAGGAGCCGCACCGGTTTCAGCCTGACATATAAATTAGTTAAATAAAAGTATGTAGCGAGTTAGGCATAGTCGCCCTCCGCCCCTCCTGTTTTCCCTGATGATGCCTCCTCTATCCCTTTAAACTTAGATCCGACTGACAGTTTTTTCTATTGTTTTTTCTCCAGGGCCGTCCAGGCCTGCAAAGCTGCCGGGGGCTCCCATAGCTGCCTCCTCCCACCCTCACACATCAGTGATCACGTCACCTCTCCGCGCACTGGCCTCTCTCCCGCCCTGCCTTAGCCTGCCCTGCTGTGGTACACGTGCAGTCTCAGTTGGCGGGACTCAGACTGAGACTCAGACTGAGACTTCAGGCACATTTGGATGTCATTGTCAGTTGTCAGGTAATAGAAACATTGTTTATTTTGCTATCTGAAGGTCAGTAGTGCTGTCAAGTGATGTCATCTTTACTGTGGGAGAGCTGTCTTCACTGGGTTGTGTGGGGGAGGCAGTGAAAAGATCCTAAACGTTCCCTCCCATCACGGAGGATGGGGAGTGGGAAAAAGGGTGTGAGTCCGTCCCTTCTCTCCCCTCCCCACTGTCCCTCCGACCTCATCTACCCACTTTCAAATGTCGCCACCAGCCGCTGCTTGCCTGTTTATACCGCATTGGGAGCAAATGTCTGAGAATCCCCACATAATGTGATACCCTGGTATCAAGATTTCATCTCTCTGGGCTGTTTATTTTAAGCTTAATTGGATAACATTTCACGTGTGAGGTCTTTTTCTCCTGATCATTTGTATTAAGGGCTTTCCTCAGAGTCCATATGCGTGCAGGATGGATGTGCTGTATGCACTTTTCTCCCTCGCTTTTGAGAAAGTGTTCCTCATTCCCTTTATTTATTTATTTATTAAACCCTGACTCTTGTCACTGCTGTGAAGGAAAGGGGATATGGAGATTTGTGAAACTAGGTAGCCAGGGAGGACCCTGACATGTGGCTGACCAAAGAGTTGACGCCTGACCCAGCCATTTCAGGCACAGAAACTAGTGGGCGTTGTGAATGCAGCTCTGGTGAGGGGGCCAGGCCTGTGATGAACTGGGGTCTAGAGGTGAAAAATAGAAAGGCGTAAATGAAAATTCAGCTAAGGCAAAATTCTAAATTGCTTCCTCTAGTCTTACACAGGCAAAATTCCAATGTGGGCCAAATTCTGCAGTTTCTATTCAGGCAAACTTTGTTGGATTTTCACAGAGTAAATACTGTACAGGGAACACAGGATTTGGACAGTCTGGAAGGAGTGAGCAGAGTGAGAAGTAAATAAAGCCTTCAAGAATTGGCCCTGGATAACATTTTGGAGGGGCCAGTGTAAACTTCCTTGAGTACAGCTTTTCATTGTAGCATGTGCAGATAAGACCCTACCAGAATACAACAGTAAATGTATATCCAGATAGGGTCCTTATGATTCAGTTTCTTTGAAAATACCTGCTTGTATTTCCTTAAATGTCTGTGGTCTTTCACTAGGGGATATGGGGACTGAGGGGAAAAAGTAGGAAATTAAGATTCAGTGGGATGAACAGAGATAAAGGTTTTGCAAATATTTAAAAGCTGTCAGTGAAAACCTTGAGTCTTAAAGGCCAAAGAGTTTTCAAGAGGAGTTTTAAAAATACACAACACAACCTCCTAGAGCCTGATCCAAAGCTTGAAGTCCATGGAAAGACTCCAGCTGACTTCAGTGGTTGTTGGATTGGGCCCATAGTTCAGTCAGTTTTCATGCACCAACTTTTCTGTAAGCACAAACTCGCTGTGAGGTTGCTCTAAGCAAAAACTTTCTACGTTGCACAGTGCAAAGCGTTCAAATAACGTCTGCGAGCCATACAGAAAGTTGCACTTCATCCAAGTTCCCTATAAGCAGGTTTCATTCTCTTTGAGGCTGATTCTCCGCTCTGTTAAATCTGGCTTTATTCTTCATTGGCTTCAGTGGATTGATACTGCCATAAAACTAATATAATCAAGTCCTTAAACAATTAAAACGATGTGTGAAGTTAGGCTGTCTTCCCCGTCTGTAACCAGTAAAACATATTGGAGGCAAGCTCTTATTTTCTGTTCCCCTCTCTTTTTTTTTTGGTATAGAATAGACCCAGGTGTCTTTGATATTTAAGTAGTTGTAACAGTGAATTGATACTCCCTGTTGCTTCTAAAACAAACATTGCCAGTTAATCCAGAGAGAACAAAGTAAAACTAAAAATAGAAAAGGAAGGAAGGACTAACTCATTACAGCATGTTGGAACAGGAGGCTTTTCTTTTTTATATATTTTTCATTTTATAGTTGTGCACTGTTAGTGTTTGGAATGATCTATTTGCTAAAAGACTGATGCCAGCTTTGTGGGGAGATAGACCTGTTATCATGGCTTCCTATAATTACTGTTACAGTCTACGGCACTTAGAGAATAGGTTATATCAAAGCACACGCTAAGTGTTTATGACAGTCGTTGGTCAAGTTCTGCTTGAAAGAAACATTTTCTCTCCTTGAAAAGGTGGTTCATATCTACTTAACCCTTTATTGTCAATCTTTTTTACACCCAAAATGTTTTGTGGAAATGAAACAAAAAGAAGTTCCTGTTTGTGTTGACTGTATAATAATAGCAGTGATGATCTTGATGTTATTTTCTTCTCTCTTCATATAACCATTTTCACTGGAGAGTCACTTATGCCAACTTTAGGGATCTGCCTGTGTCCCTGACTTGATTAGCTTTTTATTCCGTCAGTCTTGTTCCTATTTCCAAGGAATTGTTTCATTCTTTAAACAAAAGCCACGAACATGCCCCTTCTTTCCCCACTCCCTCTGTTTCTTACCTATCCGTATTTTTTCAGCTCTGGCTTAAACACGTAGTAAGGACCTCAGATTTTTCAGGGTAGCCTCAGTGTCTGTAAATCTGAGGGCCTTCAACTGCATATGCATCTATGGGCACCTTGTAGCTCTGATTGTCACTCACAAATTGGGTCCCTAAGGGGCTGTGCAATTTTTGCTGGCATATCCGGGTTTTTGGCAGCCTATAGGTACCCACATGTAAAAGCTGCTGTTGAAAATTTGGTCCTCGTTACTGTCTTTTGTCTTGCATACACCCTACTATTCAGCTGTGCAAATGGGAATTCACCCTGCATTATCTAGGGCTGCTTGTGCTCTTTAGAAATGTTGATGTTGATAATATTCAGAGAAGACAAATATAAATGAATGCCACGGAAGTGCTGCTGTGGTGTGCATGGGACCACTTTTTGGTTGTTAGTTGCATATTCTGTTATGTTTTTGTTAACTTTTTTGTGAATAAGTCAATAGAGGATGTAAAATTAGCAAGTTAAAGCCTACATTTAAAATATCATTTTAATATCTACACGTTTCACTGTTGCAGTGTCTTTTGAGCCTCAGAGTCTTCTGTCTGTTGAATTGGGCTCTTTTGTTCTAAACATTTTTAATGCCTATTTAATTAGAAGTTGGAATAGAGTCATGAAATTCAGAGGGTTGTGTAGCTTGGATCTAAAATATAAATGGGCACAAAATTCAGTTTGCTTTGCGTCTTGCCAGATCAGGGTGCTTTTTAAAATCTGCTTTATTTTGTTTAAATTAATTCTGACAGCTTAGCTTAACTGTAAAATACATAACAAAGACATGCAAATGATTATTGAGTGACATAATTATATGTAAAAAATATGTATGTTTGTGTATACAGACACACGGGAAAACTTTGATTGAAACCATTTTTTACAATACATCTTCACTAAATACCAGCTTTTTTCAAGATCTGATTTATTGATATGGTACAATGAGATTGAGATTTTCAAAATGGCCTATGAAACTGCGATGCTCAATTCCCATTAAAATAAAAGAGAATGGGGCTATGAAAATCTCAGCCCAAGAGTACACAGCACTTTATGACATATGTACAAAGGCTAAAAATTCCCTGCTCTGAAGATGGTGCAATCCAAACGTACTTTATATGGAATTGCAGTTGGCACATTGCAAGGCACATTGAAACAACATGAGTCTTTAATTTATGCATTATACTTGTGTTCATTTGGGCTGAATCTAAATCCTTTGGTGAAGATGGGTTTTATATACTTACATAAAAATAATTAAATCTGTCTACTATACATATATCTAGTCAACCAGTGAAACAGCTTCCTTCTCATCCATACACATCTATAAGATGATAGAAAGCAATTGCAATCCTTTAGCTGCATATTTAAAAACAGCAAGTGGACACTGACAGCAGTGATTAATGGACAGGGCTGTGAAGTTCAAGGTTTAACACTGAGGAAGACATGGGGTGCTAGATCACATGGCTAGAACAATCTTCCTTTAATTCAAGGAATTAGCCATATTAGCCGTTAGGGCATTCTAAAAATTACCCAGGAATTCTGTAAAGTTAACATCAATTTACTTAGCTACTGAAATTTTGCTTACTGTGTTATTTAACTAATTTGGTGTTTTCTTGGCATGGGTTAAAATGACAATAAAGTTAAAAGAAATACCTTTATGTAAATAATAGGTTTTAACAGTAGAATATTTTTTCCTCCTTTAATTATATCACAGTATTCATTCTGCGTTGGTTTATAACCCGAGTCAGCCAATGAGAAGCACTAGAACAGACCACCCCTGCTGTAAAAGGCTTGATGCAATTAATACAGTCTGTCTAGAAAGCAGAATTATTTCAAAAACTTTTATGTTAATGATATGGTATGTGTTCTGCACATTTCATACTAAAACAAGAAGCAAGCTTTTGTTTCATTCCAGACTGGTTTTATTAACACTGGAAGATCAATGGAAAACAAAACAATAATCAGAATGGAGAATGCAAACTCATCCTGCAAAAGCCTCCTCACTCATCAAGTCCCAGGACGACGGCTGTGTGTTACTCCTCCCCCTTTTACTGAGTGGAATCTGGGGGAAAAAAATCCACCCAAATTAAATTTCAGGTCCACTTCCCCCCCCTCCACTTTTTGAAGGGGAGTTTGACAGTGTGTATATGTGTGAATGCAGACAAAGAGCTAAAGCTACATTAAAATCATTTGCAAATGTTTCTTCTCATTATGCTGTGAAAAAATGGTTCATGCTAGAGTAGAACTGACTAAAATTTGTGCTTAGGAGAGACATCTCTATTAGTCACTGATTACTTATATTTATGTACTTACTTTAATTAAATATTTAATGCATTTTGAAGAATTGTCCATGCAGTGTGTTTAAAGTATGCACAGCTAGGTGACAGATGTGTACACTAAAAATTGTATTGCATCTATCTATCTATCTATCTATCTATCTATCTATCTATCTATCTATCTATCTATCTATC
>ML685803.1:590834-607358 GCA_007922175.1 Pelusios castaneus
ATCTATCTATCTATCTATCTATCTATCTATCTATCTATCTATCTATCCACAAACTAGACCTACCTCACCACAAAGTTATTTTTTAATATCTGGTATGTTGATCAAGAGACAAACAGGAGACTGTAAGACAGGACAGAGGCAGCTAAAATTAGGGCGCTCCACAGGGCAGCGGTGGGATCAGTGTAAGTGTGGTTTAGGCTTTGTTTTAGAAAGACACCCAATCATAACTTAGTATATCCCAATTTTGTAAAGTTAAGACCCAGCAAGGGAACAGGGGTATTTAAAGTTCCTTAAAACTAGATGCCTGCAATTTCCAGACTTCCAAGGAAAAAGAAAGATGCTTAATTGCAATATTAACGGGTGAAACTAGATCCAGTAGTCTCAAGACAAAAGGTTTCAAGGAAACATTGCCTACAGTAGAGACAATAGCTCCAACATTTAGAGAGTTAACTGGATTTCATACCACTACGCCGAGCCTGAGTCTGAATTCTTCAAACGTTCCAAATGTAGAGCTAAATCAAAGAATTCTGTTTCAAATCCATACAAGATGTTGCTGTTTTTCTCCTCTGACAGGAGAAGCATTTGGAAGTGCAGTTTCTTTCTTTTTTTTATAGCTGTCTTAAAAAGGAGTTTGGATGTTTAGCACAGCTGGTGCTCATTACATTATGCACTATCAATAAAATAGCATGTGTAATTAATTTTTAATGCAGTGCTATATGCAGCACTTTAAAGCAGTTACTGTATGGGGAGAGCTGACACCGGTCACCAAGATCAGAAATATTAAAATAGAGGGCTAGATTTTGCATTTTTAAAGGGTGTGTGTGTGTGAGAGAGCGAGTGAGGAGGGCTAATTATTAACTAGCAGTTCTCTGGCCATGATTAAATTTAAAAATATTGGAACAAGATGGATGGAGGTGTTTTTTAATTTACTTATGGGAATGGATGAATTTCTCTCCCATTGTGGAGGGGCTCAGAGTATGGTAAATGATGGCTCGTTTAGGGAAAAGTGTTTTCAGAGCAGGTAAACACCGTTAGGCTAAGTGGCTAAGTTGGTGGATTTGTATTTTTTAGCGACCGATCTCTGTTAAAGCCTGATCACAGCCTGTCAGTATCAAATGGGAAGCCTATTCAAAAAGGCGAAGTAGGATGTGAGGTTAAAAGAAACCAATGAAAAAGCATTTGAGTTCCTCCCATGAACTATATTTTAAAAAACGAATTCTTTCTTGTGGCATCTCATCAGTCACAATAAAAATAAATCTCAAATTTCTTCTCTTGAATCATTTCATGTTTGAGAGCAACGTCAGTTTGAATGAGAGTGAGTGGAAGGATTAGGAAGCAGCACCGTTGATGGGGGAGTTACTGCTGCTCTGACAAAGGACAAACAACCCTGGTTACTCTTCAGTTTTCATCTCTGCAAATTGGGCTCAGGTCATAATTTTTGGGAGACCCAAAGTAAAAAGAGGATGCCCATGCCAAAATGGATGTAGGAGGAGCTTAGGTGAATACATAGCGGCACACAGAAATCCTATCAGGAAACACCTCCAGTGCCAGTATCAGGAGCAGACATATTTTCCTATTTGAAATATTGTGTCTATTCTTACTCAACGAAGGAGAATGAATCCATTTTATTTTGCAGTGGGAACAACAGGGTAACTGCCTTGGATAATTTTTGCTGTAAGATCAACTGCTTGAACATACTACCTTCCAGTTACCTCTGTCCTCTCTTTCCCTAAATGCAGCCGTTCTCTTCATAAACACGTCATTAAAAAAATATTAACATGAAGGAGGGGAAGGCTTGTGTGAAACAATAATCTGTTAGGAAATGAAGCGCCAAATTAGGAGAGGCACTGCCTGTCTGCACTCACAGGGCTTGCCTTTTGGCTATGCAGTGCATGGTTTTTGTTTTTTTGTTTTTGGTTTTTTTTTAAGCACTGAGATTTTTAGACACACACACACAATACGTTATTCTTGCAATTCAATGCAATTATTCTTTATTTCCCTCAGTAAAGTACATAGCATATGCTGAGCCATTTGCTTGCATTACTTCACCTGGCGTGTGTAGCACTGAGTTATTCCGTCTTTTCAGAAATGGTTTCTGTCATTGCTTTTGGTGACACTTTCAATTTGATGAGTGTGTAAGGAAATGTGGTAACTAGGCTTTTCAGATTTGACACGGAGGTTTAGTGTCTCATATGTAGACATATCTCTCACAATCAAGGGCAAGAAGCCTAATTTACAAAATATCATTTAGATAAATGTTTGGCCCACAAACCAGTGTGAAAACCATTGGTGAGCATACTTTTTTTGGTGAAACTTGGTTTTTTTGAGCAACTGGGCCAGATTCCCTACTGCAGTAGAACAACATAATTCCACTGGAGTCAAGATGCACACTAGATCAGGCCCATTGGCTATGTCTACACTGGCAAGTTAGTTCGAATTAAGGAGGCTTAATTCGAACTAACTAAAGCCATGGCTACCCTAGGCTTTAGTTAGTTCGAATTAAGGGCTTCCTTAATTCGAACTAATAAATTGGAATAGGCTATTCGAAGTAAGGGTTAATTCGATCTAGTTAGTTCGAATTAACCAATTTGGCCATGTTAGTCCGAACTACTTGCTCAGTTCGAACTATCCGGCCCATTGAATTCAATGCAAATCGCTAATTCGAACTAACAAATACATGGCACTTGCTTAGTTTGAACTAAATTTTTCTAGTTCGAATTAAGTTAATTCGAGCTAACTAATTCGAACTAATTTTAGTAAGTGTAGTCATAGCCATGTGTTCTGTGTATAACTTACTGAGGTACTAGAGAACTTTTGATACGTAAATTACTGTACACATTTTGGAGCATACATTTTTGTTTTCTTCTTCACGTTCTTTGCAGTTTCTGTACATTTTTGTAACATCTCTGTGAATCTAGTGCACTGGAGTGCAGCATGTTCCTTATGTAATCCTCTTCTTTCTGCCATGGGGAGGGGAGGGAGGAGGATGTTCTTGGTTTTTTTGTTTTTTGGTTGGTTTTTTTACCAGTGACCTTTACTGTGACCTTGAGGGCTACAGACAAGCCTATTCACCATAGCAAGGGTTGGGGAAGGAAGATCTAATGACTCAAAAAAATATGTTCTTGAAAAAAAACAAGCAAAAATCTCACATAGAGAAGGCTTACATTTTTTATGAATTCTGCTATAAGATCAGAGGTCCTGGGACTTATGGAATGAGGTTAATGCAGGTGCTGAGTGAGTATCTGAAGAGACAAGGCCGTTTGGAAGCTTTCCATAAAATCATACTTTTAAAATGATTGTTTGCTAATAAGAACGTAAGGAATCTCTGGGTAGAGAGAAGTCAGTTTACATAACACACCTACAACGTTTAAACATCACGTCCTTATTTCAGGCGCTATCCCACTTGATTACTCATCCAAACAGTCCTGGGGGACAATAAAGGGAGCAGAATTGGGCCCCTTGTCTTTTTGTCCTTCAGTTGCACTCCTTCTGTAATGAGTAGTTGACTCTTTAAATTCCATGTTATTTACAAATTATTGTGAGGTTTGCTTTCTCAGTGTCTTGATTTGCTTCCTATGAGCTGTTTTAATTTTTTTAGAGCACATCTGGCCCACTTTAGCATAGAGCTGTTCCTTTAACCCATTTGTACAAAATACCCCCCAAACGATTCAATGCTCGCAAAAGCATATGTGTGCTTCTCTTTTATTTCCTGGGTTTTACTGAGCATCTACCTCAGTCATCCCCTGGAGGATTCTGGGTAATTTTTTGGGTACCAGCTCTCCTGCGTCAATACTGACCCATACTGTACTCTCCCTGGCTGCGTCTACACTGGTAAATTAAGGCGACTTAAACTCGCTTAAGTCGACTTAATTTACCCTGTGTCTACGCTACACTTTCCTTAAGTCGACTTAAGCAGCTTGCTCCCTAGAGTCGACTTAAGCCAGTGTAGACGTGGGGTAGCCCTAAGTCGACTTAGGGCTACCCCAGGACTACACCAATGCCCTCCCTGCCGAGGCGGGGGGGGGGGTGTCACAGGGGGATCCTGGCATGCCCCCCCACAGGTTACCCTTAGGTACAATGGGGCAAAGGCTGAGCCCCCTGGCATTGGGCAAGGGGTGCCCCCCCTGCCCCTGTGGACCTCCCCTAGGTCCCCCTAAGCCCCTAGAAGTCGACCTAGCCGTCCAGTGTGGACGCTGTAGGTCGACTTTTTAAGATCCCCTTTAATTCGACTTTATTTTTAAGTGTAGACACACTAAGTCGACATAACTAAGTCGACTTAAAGTCAACTTAGTTAAGTCGACTTAGTTAAAGTCGACTTAAATTAACAAGTGTAGACATAGCCCCTGAGCCATGCAGAACAAGAATCATACAGTGCCATCATGCAGACTGTGTGTGGAATTCTTTTAGAAAGGAGGAGTAGCACACATGGTCCTTAGTCCTGTGAGTGTGTCTTCCTGAGAGGTGCCTCGGTGCTTTTCACGCAATCCATGTCAGTAGTGTTACATCCGCTTATGCGAGCTGTGAATTTGGCCTGTGGAACTCAGGGAAGCATATAGCTTTAAATGAGAACCCTTGTATTGTTCGGCAGGATCTGTCATTTAAAAATATCAACGAGTAATGTAAGAAATAAAAATTAACAGAACTAAAGAGGCTTTTAATATAGCAATATACCTCTTTACATATAATACACCTTTAAAAGAACTATTATTTTAGTTCCAGTCTTTTAAAAGATCTTTCTTTTTTTTTTCTCTCCTTCCATTAGAAAAGGGCATGAATAAGTGCACATATTATGACTTAGCCCTGTTTAACATTTAAAGGGTGTCTAAAAATTAGGTCTGAGTGTTTACGGATTAATTAATCCAAATCCTTTATAAAAATATGTGAGCCATTCACTAATCTGTGAGCAGGCTGTTTGCGGTTTTGCCTATAGTGAGGACAACATTAAAGTGAGTAACTTCATCCGTATGCAGAAGTCCCGTAGAATTTAATAGAAAATAAAGCCATTCTACAAGTTTTTTTAATCTTTCAATTGAATTTAAATAATGTCACTTCTATAAAATTCTGTAGGATGGTTAACTCGCTCCTCCTCCCCCATAGCATGGATATAATTTTCTATTATGTTCAATAGGCTTGTAGAATAATTTTGATAGAATCTTATTAGATTTCTGTAGAAACTTATTGGTTTCATCCTTATACATTCTGGAGGGCTTTGCCATGTCGAGTAAGGTAGAACATGCTATTGAAAGGAGAGGCAGTAGAGCTCTGATATTCCTCTTCTTCACTAACATTGTCAAAGATCATTAGGATAAAGTCAATACACTTTTAAAAGTATAATCTCTTGAAACATTTAGTGGCCACTGGCCAGCAAGTCTGCTGATATGCGCTCTACTTTTCAAGGAGCAGGCAGATGATCAGGGTTGGGAATGGGCAGTGGAGGGTAGTTTTTTTGTGATTATATAATGCTACAATATAGCATCAGCCAGACTTCGAGGGAAAATAAAGATGTACTGGGAAAAAAGCCATTGCTTTTTAATGTTGGGTTGAAGGCTGCTTTGTATAATTTTCTCCCTGTTCTTTCCCAGTAAGTCTGCCAGGACCATTGCATATCCCTCTGAGATGATAATCAATGATTAATTTTTTTATTGCACCAGAATTGGCAAATCCAAATAAAGCTTTTGTCTGTGGTTATTTATATTGTTGGTAGCTCTTTTCCCCCTCCTCCCTCTCTTTCTTCATGGATTCCATTGTTACCTCTGGTTAAACAATCTGGTCCTTTGCAATTTTTCAAGGAAGGATACCCATGTGATTGCATTCCCTTGGAGGTAGGAACTCTTATCCCAATCCTCTATAGTTCTCCTGGGAATGACGGAGCATATTGCACCCATGCACACACACATACACTCACACATACCCCACAGCCCATGGTGAGTCAAAATTTTCATTGCTCTTGATTCATGATAGGAACAAGCTCTTCTGTCTATGGCCTGCTTGACTTGTGGTGAATGTCCCAAACACTTAATCCACACCCAATTTTTATCCTGGTATTTCCTATTTTAGGGACCTATTTTAATTTAAAAAAAAAAGAAATATTCCTCACTTTCTTTGATCTCTTTCACTTTAGGAAAATTTCTCCTTATTTGCTCTCCACACATTATTTTTAAACATGTTTTTCAGTACTTCCTCCACAAAAAATCCATCCCAAAGTGAAATTGTTTTAATTTTATTTTTAAATGGAGGTATCAGCTGAAAGAAAACACAGCTCACAACATGCAGATTTATTGAGCCAGTAGGAGGTTCTTTAATAAGATTTAAAAAAAACAACAACAAACCCCCCCCTGGAATAAGACGACTGTCTCTTTAAATCTGAACTCAAACTTTACTGGGTATTTTACAGAGCCTGGTTTCATTTATAGTGGAGCCAGACTTGCTGTGTGAGAGCCGTCCGCATGCTGGAATTAGTCTTAAGCTTGCTTCTGTGGCGTTGCCAAATTCCATGTTTGTGTTTTATTTAGAATTCTTTTCACGGCCAGTCGAATCTGTTCAGGCACACACAGGCGCTGTTGCGCCCCATGGAGAAAATAAGCAAGCTTGCGTTTTCTTTGGCATAGGCCATGGCCACAAAAGACTGCGGTCTAAAAAAACATTTTTTAAAAGCTATTTTAACCCATAACAGATGTATAAAGTAGGCACACGCATGCCAGTTTCCTTAGTTTTAATTAAAAAATAATTACAGCTTTAATGGGATGCTAGTGACAAATTTGGATGAATGGTGGGTGACATTATCTCAAGGCTCACTTCAACTTATAAATTAGTGTATTTCTCTTGGCCTGTGGGATGGATGAAATTAAGTGAAGGAACAGATTAATATTTTTTAAAATCACATTTAACCAAAAGAAAAAATATGGACTCCAGCCCCACACGCTCTCATGAGCTCGCAGTATATGGAGGAAATGTTTTCCCTCATCTGATGAATGATTGGAATGGAATTGGGCTCTGCTTTGCAAGTTACCTGTCCCTTTCCTAATTTCACTGGTAGTCACATTGCCAAATTATTGTGATTAATGTCAGCAGGCGATTTTATTTATAGCTATGTCTAATGAACTGGTAGTTCCTCCAAGCCAGGACATTTAAAACATAAAATCATATGTGAATTCAGTATGTTCAAATGATAATCCCTCGATATGTCTGCTCACACGCTGGTCTTTTGGTTTGTGTTGCTTTGATTTTTCATATCTTTAGGCTATTTTCATTTTGGGGCTTTTAAGAAATACCAGAAACTGTGCAGGACTTATGTACAGGTACCAATGATTTTTATTAGTGAAGAAGTAAACAAGGAAGCAATAAATATTAGATGGACCAACCCCAAATCTTATTCCAGTTGTTATTACAGACAGGTGTATGCTGAGCTGGGAAAGCAGGAAGAAAGAATTATTATGGAAAATGACTGGACTAATGGTTATGTAAGGAATTGGAGAAGATTGACTACTTAATTCAAAAGGGTGTATTACCTCTCCTTGTGCTAACCCAGCTCCCACATATATGAACTCTGTGTGGGTGCTAAACAAGAGAGAAAACTCCAGCATCAGCAAATTTCTTTATAGCATAGGGCAAAAATTCTGTTTTCAGACTCATATGGCACACGGGCTTTCCTCCAATATTGTGCCCCAATGGATAAAACTTTCCAGATACATGCACTACCAGACATGGGACTGGCTTTCCAAACGGGAGCATCAGGAGAGACTCATGATCCACCAGGTGGATCTCTGAGGGTAGTTTTGCCCATATGGGAACAAATCATTCTTGCAGGATTCATAAGCATTCCCATTGTCTATACTGGAACAGCTTAGATGTACAAGATTTAGTCTCCACTGTAAAGGCAACTAAGAGTTGTTGAAGTACAGATTAGACAGGTAGTAGGAACTATTAACAGTAGCTTACGTGAAGTCCAAAATTTCCTTCTTTCTTGAACTTTTCCTTACAAATATGTCTATGATGTTTTTGCTGGTTAAAAATAAGCAGGTTTCATTTATGATTTTTTGTTAATTCATTGTGACTGACAGACATCTGCATGCCTGACATTGGACTGAGTTGAGCATCATCCTGTTCCTGTTGAAATCTGTAAAAGTTTAGATATATATTTCAAAGGGGGCTAGGTTGGGTCTTCCATGTTACCTGCCATATCAGACAAAGACAAACTCAGTAATAGGAAGTCACATTGTCTGGTTTGCTTGAAGAAGTTTGAGTTCATTACAGTGATCTATTCTGCTTGGTTTTTCTCTCTAATAAAAGCAGATCCTCTCTTGTTGGTGAGTGGTGTGTCCATTACCTGAATCCAAGCCAAGCCATGTTCTCCAAAGATGTGACTCCTAGGGTTTAACCACACTAAAAGAGAGATTTTTCTTTGTCAATTAAATGAGTATTTCTGTGGCAATGTTTCCTTGAGCCCAAATTCCTCAGAATTGAAAATTAAGTTCCCATATTAAAAACACGAGTCAGACCAGTGTAGATGAGAGTCATTTCAGCATTCCTGGAATTTTTGGAAGGGAAATATTACATTCAAGTTAATCCTTTCAATTATACGTTATTGCTAAAATAATCCAGGCATTCGGCAATAGAACCCCTCCATTATTTGATTACAATTTAGGCTTTGCATATAGCACCTGAAAATTTTCTGACTCCTGAGATTCAGTGTCTTAATTTTCTTTAATGTTACTACTCACAGGATGGTCTATTGCCTTTTTTATTTACTACTTAGGAATCCTTCTTTTTTTAATAAATAGAGCTAATTTGATTTGTTCTGATGTATTTCAAGTATCTAATTGCTGCTGTTGAGAATGATTAATGTCCAGTTGAAAGGATTCCATATCCATAAATGAGAAGTGAAAACAGATGCCAGTTTGATGAAAATGTGCTTCCCATTCCTTGTCTGCCGAGACTCACAGACCAGGCTGCTGAGATATAGCTATATTTATCAATAGATAGATGTTAGATGCCAAATACAGTTCATAGTCACACACACATATACATTAAGAGCTGAATGAACTGTTAACAACAAACAATTTATCGAGGAGATTTAGCATGAGCTGAAAATGAATAACCTCAGATAGTCATTCAGAAGTACTTGACAAACTTTCATGTCATTTAAAAAAATATCTATAGATTGATTGCATATAGTTCTTTGTGAGGATTTGATTTTTAGCATTCAATAATCCAGTTGCATTGGTTAGTTGTCAAAAGTCAGGTGAATCACCTGGGGCCTGAGTTTCAGAGATGCTCAGCACTCAGTTCTCAAGTTTAAGTCTGTTCAAGCTGGAGGAACTCATTGGAAATTAGGCTCATGTTCTGGGTTTTTACTTGTGGGTTGGACAAGTGCACAAGCAGTTTTTGGCACAGGAAGTCATACACATCTCAATATTGGTTTCTGCAAATGAATGTGCCTGTGATTTTAGAATTTGCTAGTAGAACTCAATTGCATGCAAAATTGTGAAAAGTGAATAGAAAAGAGGCAGGTCCCAGGATCATTTTTAATAGTATCCAACCAGCTTTGATACACACACACACATATATTACATGCAGAGAGAGAGAGGGAGACAGATTTTATATAGCAATAGCTACAAGCAGTACCTATTCTATGGTACTCTTCACCTCAAGAGCATCTCTGCTTTGTAAATTATATACAAGGCAGATCTCTTCACCAGTTAAATACAACCATCTCTGGGGCAGCAGCCATGTGAATGGTATAGTGCAGCTCAGGGTGAGGAAGGGGAAATCTTGGTAAAAAACAAAAGGGCAGATGCTTTTGAAAACTGATAGGATCATCAGTTCACACAAAGAGCAGATAAGGTTTGTATTTTAAAGGTTCAGTCAAAGGTGATGTCCTGTTAAAATGTTCTCCAGGGCGACTGGAAAAAAAAAGAAGAAAGTATAATTTAATAGATAATTAGCAATTTGGAATTTATTCTTGAAACAGGCTTTACATATGTATTTTATATTAAATCACCATTTATGTAATGCCTTTAATTGAAAAGCTGTAGCACACACGGCCAAAAGTAGAACGTTAAATACAGGGCTTAGTCTCTGTCTGTAGGGTAGGCTATTGCCTCTGTGTGTGAGTGTACATCTGTGAGGGAGAGAAAGAGAAGCCAGGAGAGCCTTACTGAAGCACATCGTGGATATTCTCCTATCCAGACTCATCCTCTACCAGCTTCTGTGCTGCTGCTGCAGAGAAGTTACAAAAAAGAGTGAGACTTTCATGGTGACCTTCCGTTTACCTGGTACTAGCATGGCAATGTAGGTGTATTTCCATGTATGTGAGAGCAGTGGGGAGATATCTTTTGCATTTGTTTGCATATTTTTAAAGGTATTTTAAAAAATATCTTTGTTTCTTGGAACTCTTTTGTAAGGAACAGAGCAACTAAGAACAGCAGAACTGCATTCTTACCCTGTGGCTTTAGGGTTATCACCCATTATGGGGACAAAACTTGCCCTTTTAGTTGTCCCTGCCCATTTTGCCCCACTTAATTCCATTCAACTATGCTATAATCTCAACTGCTTCCCATCAATATATCCCACACAGTGACTGTAAGTCTTAAAGTGGACTGGAATAAATGCTAGGCCTTCTACTGTCTAACAATAGCTTCCTATTTATTCAAAATCAATTTTCCTTTCATCTCCTCTCCTTTTCTTTCTCTTCTAAGCTGTCCTTCCTGACATGCAAATATATTCTATTGCAGATGTCGTGAACACAGTTACTATCGTCTAAATTAAGCGAGTGAGACTCAATATTGGCTATGTCTACACTTGCTAAAATTAGTTTGAATTAGTTAGTTTGAACGAAATAATTCGAACTAATTTTAGTTAGTTCGAATTAGCTTAATTCGAACTAGAAAAAGTTAGTTCGAACTAAGCAAGTGCCATTCATGGCACTTGCTTAGTTCAAATTAGCGATCCCCATTCATTTCAATGGCCGGTTAGTTCGAACTAAGAAATTAGTTCGAATTAATATGGCCACATTGGCTAATTCGAACTGACTAAAGCCTAGTGTAACCCTGGCTTTAGTTAGTTCAAATTAAGCCTCCTTAATTCAAACTAACTTGCCAGTGTAGACATAGCTAATAGCAAGTTACTTGTCTGTGATTTTCACTGGTCATGTCTGCGTTGTATGGAAGGAGCGCTTACTAAATGTCCAGGGTGGCTGCATTGAAGTCAGTGGCAAAACATCCACTGACTTTCCTGGGACCAGAATGTCACCTTCAGAGTCCTGGAACAGTTTTTGCTGCACTGGGTGGATTCTAATAAGGGCAGTCTTGTGTTTGTTTGGAATTTGAGTGAGATGCGCTCAGGTTGCTATAGTGGGAGGACAAAGAAAGAAAATTACCTTTCTGAGTTTGGCAGCTGCTCAGTTTTCTATTGTGCCAAATCAAATCCCCAGATACAAATACCTTCTGATTCTTGACAATTTCCAGAGGGGTAGCCATGTTAGTCTGTCTATAGCAAAAACAATGAGAGTCCTGTGGCACCTTAAAGATTAACAAATTTCTTTGGGCCTAAGCTTTCGTGGGCTCCAACCCACTTTGTCACATGGATGAAGTGGAAACTACAGCTGAGAGGTATAAATACACATGCCAGGATGAAGAATTGAATTGAATTGACTTTGGTAACACTTACCCTCCTTCACCCTGGCATGTGCATTTATACTTCTCAACTGTCGTTTCCACTTCATGCATCTGACAAAGTGGGTTGGAGCCCACGAAAGCTTATGCCCGAAGAAATCTGTTAGTCTTTAAGGTCTCATAGACTCATAGGCTACGCCTACACTTGCTAAAATTAGTTCAAATTAGTTAGCTCGAACTAACTAATTTTAGTTAGTTCGAATTAGCTTAATTTGAACTAGCATGGCCACACTGGAATGTTAGTTCGAACTAAGCAAGCACTTGCTTAGTTCAAATTAGCGATCCCCATTCATTTCAATGGCAGGTTAATTCGAACTAAGAAATTAGTTCGAATTAACATGGCCACATTGGCTAATTCGAACTAGTTAGTTCGAATTAAAGCCTTACTTCTGAAGCCCTATTCAAACTTATTAGTTCAAATTAAGGAAGCCCTTAATTCGAACTAACTAAAGCCTAGTGTAGCCATGGCGTTAGTTAGTTCAAAATAAGCCTCCTTAATTCAAACTAACTTGCCAGTGTAGACATAGCCATAGACTCTAAGGTCAGAAGGGACCAATATGATCATATAGTCTGTCCTCCTGCACAATGCAGGCCACAAAACCTCACCCACACGCTCCTGTAATGAACCTCTAACCTATGACTGAGTTATTAAAGTCTTCAAATCATGATTTAAAGACTTAAAAATACAGAGAATCAACCAGGAAGTGAGCCATGCCCCATGCTACAGAGGAAGGCAGAAAAACCCCAGTGCGCTAGCCAATCTGCCCTGGGGGAAAATTCCTTCCCAACCCCAAATATGGCTATCAGTTAAACCCTGAGCATGTGGGCAAGTCTCACCAGCCAGTCAAGAAAAAATTCTCTGTAATAACTCAGAACCCACCCCATCTAATGACCCTTCTCATGTCCCACAGGACTCTCGTTGTTTTTACTGATCCTTGAGGAGTTCCTGGTTTGAATTTCTAAATTTGGATCTGGACTTTGCAGTGCAGGGCCCATTGCTAGTTTGCACACATTTCCTGAATGCACTCAGTTGACTGGATACTGGTGTACTGTGAATCAGAATCTTTTAATTCCATCTTTTGTTTTACTTCTCTCCAAGGCTTTCCTATAAATAGTGTGGCTGTCAGTGAATGCTGGAATTGCACATTGGTGGCAGTGAGAGTGTCACGGAGGCATCAGGAACTGTATATATGCATGTAGTAGATCTAGTATTAGTGGCTCAGCATCAGAAAGCTCAAATCTCAGCTTCACTGGGAATCTACTATGGGCAGCTTTCTCTTCTTAGATCCATATGGTGGATGATGACTGCTATTCTCTTCTCTTGCATTTGGGACCATGTCAGTGAGCTTGGAAGAGGAGGAGGATGGGACCAGACAGGGAGAAAAATAGTACATTATGGGACCCAATCCATGGGAAAGGCAGCCTTAGCAAGTCAGCAATTGTCCTTTAAAGCTGGGAGGAAAGAAAATTCTCCAATTCAGTGGAAGAACCAAACACTTCAATTAGTGAGAGCAGAGTATCTGCATCAAGAGCTACCATAGGTGCATTTGAGAATTTTGCCCTGAATTTAATTGCCTAGTGGAAGGTGTTAAGAAACAGATGCATGATTTCTGCATTTTATTCCCTATTCCCTAGGACTTGGGAGATTCAAGTCCCTGTGCTTCCACATATTTCCTGTGTGAGCTTGGGAAAGTCATTTAGGCTATGTCTACACTAGAAAAGTTAAGTCGACTTTTGTTAAGTTGACTTTAATAAAATCGACTTTAAGTCGACTTAAAATCGACCTTATTAAAGTCGGCTTAACAAGTGGCAACACTTTAAGTTGACTTAGTCCACTTTGTTAAGTTGACCTAGCTGTCCTTAGGTCAACTTAACAAAGTGGACTTATGCGTCCACACTGGGCTTAGGTTGACCTAAGGAAGGGTTAGCGTGACCTAAGCAGGCTTAAGTCGACCTAATGAGTGGTTCTTATTAAGTCGACTTAAGCTTTCTTTAAGTCGACTTAAGGAATTTCTTAAGTCAACTTAATGAAAGCCTAGTGTGGACGCGGCTTAATTTAAGTCGACTTAAGTCTCCTTAAGTCGACTTAAATTGCCAGTGTAGACATAGCCTTAGAGTTTGTGCCTCAGTTCCCAATCCTAAATTGGAGATAATAGCACTTCCCTGCCTCCCAGGAGGAGTATATAAATAAAGACACTCAGATTGTGAGGTGCAGCTCCTGTGGTGATGGAGGTAATAGAAGTACTTAGGATAGATGTGGAGAATTTGGTTAGTTTTTAGGTACTTCTCTTGCTGTTCTTTATTGATGGCATGGAAACAAGATTGAAGGCTATTGATGAGACTGATTGATATTTGTCTGACTATTGTTATTGTTTTATACTCTTCACAAGCATCATAGAATTACATCTGTTAGTGCCCTCTCTGTGGAAACGGGATCAGATTCTGCTCTCTGGTAGAACAGCCATAATCACACTTCAGATGAAGCTCATTGGAAATCAGTGGGGTTACGCATTTGTAACTGAGATCAGAATTTGGCTTTGCAGTGCACTGGGTTTTCTTTGTTAATTCTAGTTTCTAAATCTGTAAGAAATGGCTTTTTTATTACAGCAGTACTTTGAGACCCCAGGAAAACAAGGTGTAAATATTCGAGGCTGCCAACGGCTAGTGGCAGTTTTGGCCTAATAAACTGCAAGTAAATAACTTGGTGATTAGCTGGAATTGGCAGACCACTTAAACACCGAGCTGAGTAGGTAGATGGTTTTCCCTACCCACACCTTAATGCTGCATAACAGCATGGATAGATGCCTGGAAGACATGTAAGCCTCACTCAGGTCACTCACCCAGAACTTGTTCTCAACTACTGTGACATCTCTATTTGTGAATAATAATAATAATAATAATATAGCACTTTTTGTCCCAAGGAGCCCAGAGCACTTTCTGATTGACGTATGCATGAAAAAAATAAGCTCGAGTTAGTCATTATGGGAAAGACACTTTGCAGCTGAGACACAGAACTCGGAGTCAAGTGGAATTGGGTTCCCTCCCCATTTCTGCCACACATTCTCTGTGTGAGCTTGGCCACATCATTTCACCTCAGTGTCTTTCAGTTTGTACTTCTGTAGTGGGGACAGTGCAAGGTGGTAACACCGGTGTCAGAGGTGGTTTGTGAGGCTTACTTCAAGATGCTCAGATTCTGCAGTGATAAGAACAGCATAAGAACCCATGTAGAACAGAATAAACTAATATTTTTAAAGTTCTGTGAGATTTGGAAGCGAAAAGCGTTGCTAAGAAAAGTGCATACAGAATGCAAAGCATTATTGAAATGGCAATTAATGAAAAAATTAACAATTTCAGGGCAGGATGCACAGCCCACTGAAATCATCAGAAAGATTTCCATTGAGTTCACTGGGCTTTGGATCAGGCCCCTAATCCATTTGTTGTCCAACAAACCACTTTTTTTGGCGACAATTAGTTAGAGAAGATTCTGTTCAGTGTTATAATTTTATTCTCTGACTTTCCCCTGTTCCCCTCCTCCGTGCTCTCTTATATCTCTGTCCATAATGACAGCCGTCCTGAGCAGTGAGACGGAGAGGGTTCTGCTGTAATTCTTTTTACAGCTTCTGTCAGTTGATGCCATTTCTTTGGCAGCATGTGCATTAGGCTCCGTTGGACAAACTTGTTCTATATCCCTCCCTCTGTTGCTGTTGAGTTTTTTTTGCTCTTGATGCCTTTCCCTCAGGGAGATTGCTGCTTCAAGGAGCAAGCCCTCCTCCCCCCGGCATGTAGTAAACCGAGATTGAGAAATGCTAATTACCAGAGCGGATTGGCATTGTATTCCCGAAGAAACATGAGGCATAAAGAGTAGAAAACATTATCAGGTTCCCTAACAAGAATAATACTTCTCTGGCAGCCATGGAGCGTAGTTCACTCGTTCGTCTTAGTCATTTCATTAGTAAATATTTTCGGTACTGCGTGGTATGATTTTTGTTTGATTGGAAAGCACCCCAGACCAGTTTATTATACATGTACGTTGGACTGGTTTATTATTCATAAATAATAAGCGTCACATTGATCTGTGAATTCTTTTGAAATTAAAATGCAGGGTGAGGAGTGATGGTGGTTTGTGTGTATTCCATTTCTTTATTTATTTTCATCTTTGAAGTGTGGTCTTTAGGCTGCTCAGAAATGGGATCACATCTCTTCAAAACCTCACAACTTTTATGAAAATATGCAGGCAGGTCATCTTTGCCAGTTTGGTATAATCAGCCCTCCCAACACCCTGGTGAGATGTGTAAATAGCTTCCCAGAATTTTCCAGGTGGGGAAGGAGATGTGCAGACAAATGTAGGTGACTTGCTCAGAGGCAAGGATTTATTCCAGGGGTGTAAAACTCATTTGCTATGGTGGGCAGGATTTGACTTAAATTTACTTCTAGTAGGCCGTACGTACCATAATTCAAAATACTATGGCATTCTCACAGCATCGTGGAGTGCTGTGTATGCGAAACTGCGCTCCATGATACCAATCTCTCTCTATCTTTGGCTATGTCTACACTTGCACTTTTAAGTCGACTTTAATGTGTCTACACTTAAAATTAAAGTCGACTTAAAGGGGAACTTACAAAGTCGACCTAGAGCGTCCACACTGGATGCTGTAGGTCGACTTCGTGGGGCTAGGGGGACCGTGGGCAGGTCCACGGTGGCGGGGGGGGGGCACCCCTTGTGTGCAATGGGGCAAAGGGGGACAGGGACCCTGGCAGGGCAGAGCCCTGTGTGTGATGCTGTCTGGATTTAGGGAAGCATTTATGATATTATTTTCAATGGATATCTCATAAATGCTATAATCCATAGGAG